>CAJDSM010020960.1:0-13611 GCA_903981925.1 Ostrea lurida
GAGAGAGAGAGAGAGAGAGAGAGAGAAGAGAGAGAGAGAGAGTTTTCGCTGAATAGTACAGATTAGTACTTCAAGATACATTGACCAATTAAGTGCCCCCAAAGGGCAATAAGGTTGTACAATGGTATAAATATCCCGTGTTGCACGTGCGAGGACAATTGTGAATAACACAGGTGTTCGTCGGCAATTTGAGATCTAAAAAGGTGTGACAGTCAGTGGGGTAGGAAGATATGTTTATAGGGATAGTATGGCAAGTATTGCAGTTAGGCCTAAATCTTTTAAATCTATATTGTCAAATAAATAATTAATTCATCATCAGAAACCCAAAGTACTTTCCCAAATACCCTATTTTAACTAAACGCCCCTTAATTTTACCTGTATAGTCAGATAGTGATAAAGGGTACGCCGCCTGCCATAAAACAATTAGATACACAATGGATTGTCACCTATATACACAGACCCAAGTCGGATGATTTGACATCACGAATGCATTGAAGAATTCGAGATTGACCGTGAATTTGCGACGATGAATTCCGTGCAGCGCCCTAACCATTCTGTGATCCCAAGCAGATGTTGTCTCACGGACGGATAGCAGTACTTTTCCCCATTTGATTCATCAGATCCGTTGCTGAATGGCTCACATCTACTTCCCAATGCGTCCTTAGTACGGTGACTCTCAAATGGACGACCGCGCCTTCAATCACCACGATCATCGTGTAAGATTCTGGTATTATCTGTTTCATCTGAGGCAATCATGCTGCGAAACACCGTGAATATCGCTCGCACTCGCCATTTAACAGATATCTTTATGTAAGGTTCGCGGCTCACAGAGGTCATTTCGGCTTAAAATAAGAAAACCGGCGTATGTATTGATTTTAAAGTTATTTGAGCATGTCCAAATAAGCCAACGTCTTGATCGGGATATTTCTCAGGTAATTCTAAACGCACGCGACGACTTATATTTTTTTACCCTCATAATTTTTAAAGGTATTTTTCACCCAATTTACTTATTAAACTCATTGACTTTCCGTGGGCACTTAAGCAATTTCTGGATTGTCTTATGATAGCCCTTTTCATTTGATTGTTATCCATTCACAACTTATATATAATGGCAAAAACTCCAAAAGATTTATCACCCTGCAATAATCTATCCATACATGGGTTATTATTTTTGCAGAATAAAATTTGTTAAAATTTCACTTTAATTTTTACTTTTTTGGGGCAGATTTCCACCCTTCGTTGGGACACCTACTCCGTTTGACCGATGGAGACAGAAGCTGAAATTATCTCTGTTAAATCATCATGAGTTTGTTTGTTTGCCGTTAAGTTGTCCTATGCGCAACAAAAAAATTCTATGTGAAAGGACTCTGTGTGTCTTTTTAGTTTGAGTTTACTGAGATATATTAATAGCGAACTAAAAAAATTATTATTTATTAATATATATAGTGTCGTTGATATATTTAATGTCGAGTGACAAATACCACAGCTCTGATATTTTTCTTCCCGTGTACGATGCTGTGAGCAAGTTTTGCCTTCATTAAGACATACGAAGACACAGTCCGCTAACAAAAGGAGCACAATTCGGTCCATAGGAATCTACAACAGACTGTTATAGAGACCTAAATCACGAACGGACTCACGAAGGGATAGTGCAATGAAGAATCTCCTATTAGCCTGATATAATATCAATTCAGACAGTGACATTGTAAATTCGTGCATAGAATCAGAGTGGTGTGTTTAAAAAAATTAATTTTTCAGGGTATATCAGATTAAATAAATCCGGACAGTAAGATTTTTGGAAAAATCATTACTGCCGTTGATTTATTCTGCACCTAGAATTTTACAGTCGAAGTCTTCTTCAGTCGAAAGAGTCATACTTTGTACATTAAAAGTATATCATTTTTTTTACAAAGAAACTGCAGTTTTCTTCTCTTTATGAAAATATTATGTCATAAACATAATTCATCATATTATCTCATCGCAGCAATTTCCTCAGAGAGAATATAGATAGGTTTTCTTACATAACTCTTTTAAAAAAAATCTCAAATGCAAAAAAGGCCCAGCTCTACTCCTTTGATCCAGCTCAGTGGATTGTTGCCTCTACTTACTTTTTTCATGATCGGGACTACTTTTTTATATTGTATCAGTGTGTTTTTTTTTTGATAAATCATTCAAATTAGAGCGTCTTGCTTTCATTCTCTCGTTGTCTGGATGTTAAACATTCGAATGCCTTTAAATGCTCGTTCCTCATATTACACGTGGTATCGCACAGGCGGATAGCTCGCCAGCTTCCGAGCATTGACTGGTCATCCTAGCTAACACAGTATACTAGCCCTACTCTCGCCACAGACCCTCTCTAACCGTGACAACGTCTACCTATCACCTGACCGCGTTCGACCTAAAGGTAAGGCACAAGCGCCACAAGCGATAATGGCCCTAACAGGGGGTGGGGTATAAATCTATTTGCCATTTTGAGGTCTTATTCCAGTCCGTAAAATTTACCGTGTTAAATGCCACCGTAAATACCAGGTTGGAATTACCGCCCAACCCTGAATTCAAACGTCTACCCTTTTATTCTGAAGACCGGTAATTACTTTTCTCCTCTCCTCTCCTCTCTCTCCTCTCTCTTCTCTCTCTCTCTCTCTCTCTGGGTCCCTGTTATATCCCATATTCAATGAACATTATCGACGTTGTCTGATGGCGCGTTTGTCAACATCTACTTCGAAACATGAACAGACCAATCCCAGTCCCTCTCTACCTGAGGTATTGACTGAACCCTAAACGAAACTCGGTAAAAACATTCATACTCACGTGTAAGTCAAGATCACCTTTGTGAATGTCATAGATACAAGATTATCTCCGAGAAAGAAGGAAATGAAACAGAATTCAGAAACACGAGTATTTCGCCATTTCCTTATTCAGTGTACAATGTATATATTTAGGAGAGGATTTAAATACCCGTTTTACCTTAATACAATAAATTCAATCGCGATCAGTAGAACATTTCAAATTTAAGTTGAACAACTTTAAATGGACAAGGTCTTCGGTTTTGTTTTTGTGAACTACAATATTCTGATTTTTGGACTATCATTGTACTATTAGAGGTATTCAGATTTGTACGAAAGCCTAATCATGTAGGGGGGGGGGGGGGGGGGGGGGGGGGGGGGGGGGGGGTCACAACTTCATTAGGCGAGATAATTATCCCAGTATTAATTATTTTTTTTTTAAATCTCGTTATTATGAGATAATTATTTCGAAATTACAAAGAAAAATTTGTTGACAGTAATAATATTGAGTGGAAGTTGCAAACACACATATCAGGGTTGGGGCGGTAAAATTCCACCCACTTGGTATTACCGCTGGCATTTACCGGCGATTTAGATACGATGTCATGAAACTTTAAATAATAGTAAAAGTTATATTTAGCTTCAACAATTCAACAATCTTGATATCTCGAAGTAAAAATCTAAAAATAAACTTCTTTAACATTATATTAACATTAAAATATGATTAAACAAATTATTCACAGATTAAATCCTAAGGCTAATGAAAAACATTAAGTTAACAATTGAATCATGTATTTTAGACCTCCTATAACAAAATTAAGATGAAAAAAAATAGAGTTTAAAACAATTTAATTATTAAGTGAAAGGTAAAAACATACATACAACTGTATGAAATCTGAGCCTAAGTGCATGGTGCCACCTGGTTATTAAGATGAAGAAGACCGAACTATGAATGTATAAATTGGTAAAACCAACAAAAGTTTCAAAAACCGAAACTGTCAATTCAGGGTGGATTAGACAGACATAAACAGAGATGAAAGCAATAAGAATTTCAAAAACAAAATCGATTGTTCTTTCCACCTAAAAATAGAAAGTTGAAAGGAAAAAGAGAGATGAGAACGATCAAAGTATACATGTAGTACATATACCTCCAATACACTTTTTGGTCATAACCCTCAACAGGCAAGCCAAACAATTACCGAGATATCACCATAAAAGTTATTACTTAGACATGAAAATCCAAACATTTAATTTAGTGTTATTAACAAAGAACAAAAGACGTAAAGACACACTGCAATATGCCCAGACTGTTCCAAAACGTTGTAAGTGCTAGGCTTAACAAAGCTTTAATTTATAGAAAGTGTCCATGTCACACAATGAAAAAACACCCTAAAAAAATAATTTGTGAATAAATTTAAATATTAAAAAGTGTAAAAGAAATACCAAAAAAGCTTAAAACTCATATTCAGTATGAATAGGAATAAACTCAATTTCAAGACAATAAAATCTATTGAATCATGTGTAGGTTAAAAATCAACCCAGAAGAACAGTTAAATAATATAAATTCCAGTGTGATTGATCTGAAAGGATGTGAGGTATTATCGATATATCAGTAATATCGGTGATTAATTCGTCCTACGATGGCTCTCGCGATAACGGCTGATAAAAAACCGTAATTTTTCAAGACATTGTAAATTGGCAGAAAAAAATATGTTTATACAGAAGCTCTGATTTAGTTAAAAGGTTACGATGGGCAGATGTTAACGATGTGTTTAAATACTCAGCAGATTTAACATTCTCGTTCAAAGTCTTTTTTTTTTCTTTTTTTTTTTTTTTTTTGACATAGTTGGAAGAAGTCCATTTGATATATACTTGATAATGAATTTTTTGTTACTTTCTTTTTGCTCCTGCTGAGTTTTCTAATACAGGCAGCATATAAGTCGGGAAATATGAAACTCAACATTTTTGACAATACTGGCCCTCTACTTAGCCTGATATAGCAACATCAGGAGAGTACTGGAAAAAAAAAGAGAAAAGGGGTAATTTCATAACAAAAAATGTCGAGTGTGTCTCTTTAAGAATTATCGAAATCGAAATAAATAAAATTATGGTGATATATCACTGATACAAAATTTTTGGCGATTACCCATTCCCTAGTTGAATTCAAATGACCGGTTATTTTGCGGACTTGTCACGGAATATTACCCGGCGGTAAATATGAACGGTATTTGCCCAGCTGGGCATGGAATGGAAATACTGAAGATTAAATGGGCCTGGCATTTTGCCAGCAAAACGCCGTGACTACAACATATTTCATGGAGTATACTAGTCTTTGGAAGCGTTGATTTGCGTAAAAGGAGGGAACAGTTTGCTAGTATTTAATATGTGGCAGCTTTTATAATCTTAACCTAGATACCTAATTAAGTCATGTAACAATCCGATATGTCTGTTACTGCAATCGCCGATTGTTATCATAAACCACCATTATGTTGATTTCTTAAGTCACACATACAACAACAAAGAGTGGAATCTAATCAATTGGCTCTTGTTATAGCCAATTCAAACTACAAAATAGAAATAACTATATCAACGGTCGTACGTGACTTTAAAAGCGTTATAGAACAATTCAATACAAATAAAATAAACTATATCCAACGGTCGTCACGTGAGCTTTTAAAAGCGATAATAACAAACTTTTGGACCCCCTGGCTTTGAAAAGGACATTAATTTCTACATAAGACGCTATACTTTATTAGTTTACAGAAAATTATTTCTTGCTTCAAAATTCCATTTGAAAATTTAAAAAAAGTAACAGTTTCTGATTTACGTACATATATATGTACGATTGTTACGAGCTTATGTTGCAATGTTGGGGAATATAGCATGTATAAAACGGAATGTATCAACTTTTCAGTCTTTTGGACTTAGGTATAAAAGTTAATAACAGTACACTACAATGAAACTTTTTAAAAAAATTCAGTTCAGAAACCTACTTTTTCTGTTCAAAAAACGTCTTGAAAATTAAGAATTTTCACCTATTATTGTACTAAGTCAAAATGGCCGAACGCAAGCGGGAATAAACAAATCGTTGTGTTTATGACAGTGGGGTTTTTTTTAAAGGAGTTTGCAATTTTTCCTTTTGAATAAATAAAAATTGATACACAAAAGAGATATCTATTGCTTACCTGATGAAGTTTCAGAAAAGTCCTCTCTTGAAATGACCACAAATACAAGTGCAAAATAACTTTTAGGCAAACCATACCAAAAGCTAAAACAGAAGCCATTGTCTTTTCTGTACAAACAAGGTGTATATCTCACATTATAATAAACTTGAGGTGTTGTTGGAAAGATTTTGTTGTTTCAAGCTTACAGATAATTGGTTTGAAATAAGATCTAGAAGGAAAACCATTTTATCCAATTAGGAAGCATGCTTTGTAATATGAAGAATTGGCAGGGGAAAAACGCAATCATTTAACCAAGCGACTCGACATCTCCAATTTCAATAATGACCATGTTTAAGTTAAGCATGGGAGTTTATTAATCATCATCACAAAATTGTGAGGATCACAAAGTATATCAATTTATATCCATATTTAACCATATTTTTTCAAACATATAATCCCCTCCCCCCCCCCCTGTGAAATTAGTTTCGATTGTAATAAAGGCAACTAAAAACAGATTATTGTCTGTTTAAATAATTTGTAAATCAATCACTTAGTGCGGGTACTACTAACAAAGAACCTCTAGAGAACCTGGGATTTTTTAATTAACTTAGTACAAGTGTTTACTCTTTTAATGCAATGCATTATTGATAAAAATGCCCATATACAAATTAAAACTAAAACAATTTCCATGGCATTTTAACCAATTATTTATTCACTTTGTTGAAAGAAAAACGAATTGCCCTCGCAGTTCGTTAATTTTTGGCAATCATTGATCCATTTCGTTTCGTTGACATCAAACTGTAGACAATTTTAGATATTTTTTTGTTTTAAACATAAATATCCCCTGAACAGATGGAAATGGAAGTTTTTTAAAAACTCAAGTGTACGCGTATATAATGGCAGAGTGGATCAACCCTCACTTTAATCATTTCGTCAGAGTTCTCGCAGTTTTTGCCAAAGGGAAAATGCTTTTCGCAAGCAAGAACTCACTTCCACTCCCCATTTTATTCACGCAAAAACCCTTGGCTAGCGAAATATTGAGAAAATAATTTGCTGCAGAATTAATAAACAATAATTAAAACATACTGTATTTACAATCGTGTTGATGTGATGATTAAAATTTTAATGAACTGCTAATCTAACACTTATCAGTTGTTTTTGTAAAGTGGTCCGGATTAACGAGGCTCCACTGTATAGAGCTTATACTACCTCGCTATTCTGGTGCACCGTAGTCCCTGAGAGTCTCTCTCTCTCCTCTCTCTCTCTTTCCTCTCTCTCTCTCCCAAGTCAACGGCAAACAGCGAGCGTGGTAGCAAACTGGAATTGGGTGACGCGCTACAAAGCGTTACAAATTGGTGGGCAGCGTAGCACACTCTGTTGGGGGGAGACCTGCTTTAAGGTTAGAGTCCCTCCTGCGGGGCTCTGGGACTCGGTGTCCTATATACAATGTACGGACGTGGACGCAGAGGTTGTGTCGGGAATGGCGGATACCATTGTTCTGAAAAGGTTTGCCAAACCATTCTGAGAGATCGCATGCTGTGCTTCGGGGACGAAGCTACTCCTGAGCAGGGGTAGTGTAATAAGGAAACTTATATCTGCTTTGCTAGTGAGCAGTATTGAGGACCAGAAAAAAATGAACTGAGGAAGTATGGTTTACGTATATATGCTCTCTTTAATAATTTCCATTTCACTAGCGGAAATCAAAAAAAAAAAAAAAAAAAAAAAATTGGTTAGATTGTTCATGATGAGGATGGGCGTTGCTTTTCTTCATAACTTTCTGATATAACTGTTTAATCCAGTTTCTGTCATGACTAAGTGTGATCAAAGATTGTACATAAAAAGCGGCAGCGACGTGGTTGTTATCTGTGACGTGGAAGCCTCGAGAAAAGGGAGGTAAACCGCTACAATCCCAGTCACAGCTAATAAATGATGGTGTAGAATATCACAAGGCACCTAGAGAAGAAATAGAATATTATACAATTATTGCTGTTTTTGACGGTCCAATAAATTATGATGAATTAGCCACACGCCGAGATGTACAATAATTGTTTTATCATATGTTAAAATGATTTTAAAAAAAAACTTCAAAATTGTTCTTTGCATTAATTTAATAAAGAAGTGAAATCGATCGTATTCGCGGCAAAATTGGCTGATATCCAAAAATAGAAGTCCACTAAATCCTAATATTTTACCCTGGAGGTCACCGCAGTATATGAATATGAGGAATTATTGACTTCTACTTGTTGGATCTCATTTATTAACTTTGAAGACCCAGTTATACTAAGACAAAAAATGTATAGCAAGGAAGAAATGCTTTCACTTATTGAACCATTTGACCTTAAATTGTACAGCAAGAAATTTAAAAACTGCAGTAAAACTCTTATATTTAGCAATTTGGACTCATTATTGGTTATATCCAGGAAGTTTAAGTAAATTCATGATTATCTTAAACCTAAAAATGAATAGAAATCATTTTTGCTATAAGCATGAATTCATTATAAGTGTGTTCACTGTAATGTGTTTTACTGTAAGTGTGAATTACATTATAAGTGTGTTCCTGTAACTGTGTTTTAACTGTAAGCTGTGGAATTCATTATAAGTGTGTTCACTGTAACTGTGTTTTACTGTAAGTGTGAAATTCATTATAAGTGGTGTTCACTATAACTGTGTTTTACTGTAATGTAAAATTCAATTATAAGTTGTGTTCACTAAAATGTTTTACTGTAAGGTTTAACATTCATTATAAGTGTGTTCACTGTCAACTGTGTTTTACATGCAATATACCTTACAAAAAGGTATGGTAATATGAAGAATAAAATGAGTTGAAATGTAATGGATGCACTGTCCCTCTTCACTGTTTTATGACTTCCTGTCAAGAAAAAATAGAAAATAAAAATTAAAACAGAAATAAAACCAAAAATTTGGGAAAGAATTCAACAAAGAGAAGAGCAAAGGTCCATAGTGTCCTCAAGGCTCACTGGAGTGTCACTCAATCATAGAACATCAAATGAAGAAGAGTTGGAGGCAGAATGTTTGCAATGGATATGTATTACATGTATCTTAAAACAGAAAACGTGATGGTTTAAAAGAAAGTTTGTAAACCATACACTTATCTTCAATTACAATCCGTGGACCAAGAATATTTTGTAAAGGGCGTCTATGATCTAATAATTAATGCCATATAACCTTAATTTCCTAAAAAGAGGATATCCAAACAGTAGAAACATTTTCCATCATCAGCCCAAAAAATCCTGGGCAAAGGTGGCCCTTTTCAACCAAAAAATCTTACAACTAACATCAAAAATTTTGTGTCTGCCTTACACTCAACCGCAATGCCACTATGCCCAGTGCTTCTAGGATTTTTAAAAATTTTCACTCACCAACGGGTGAGTGGCAGGTAAAAAATTCACTCACCCACCACATTGTCATTACTCACCCAAATCCAAACATAAATACAAATACCAAACAACCAGAAAAGTACCATAGTGTTGCAAAGGTGAAAAACTAAAACCTTGACCAGTTCGCAGGTATTTTCTGTTTTCCGTCCCGGTTTTTATTTTACCTATTCGTTTAATTTGTTTCCGGGTTGATTTCATTCTTGATAGCCATATGATTGAACACAGTTCACGATCGCAGTGTTGCCAAAATATAATAAGTTGCAATGACATTTTTGAATTCTTCTTGCATATTTGAGCACAATAACCTGATCACTTTTACCATAACTTCTTAAATTGTTTTTGTAAAGATAATAATATTTTAGAAAAATGCTTTCCCGAACAGGTTGAGGCAGGTAAGGGGTAATCAACTCTCCCGAATCAATAAAACTACTCAACCTCGGGTGCGGGAGAGCGTAATTCTAGAGCTCTGAATTATGCCCCTGAATAAGAATGCAAGTTTTTTCACCATTTATATACTTGAGTTTTTGCGGTCACTTTTTGCTCATTTAAAAACAGATTGAAGAACTAGAAATAAATTAATCGTAGTTTAAAATTTTCCATCTTAATCGTACGCTTTTTTGAGAAAGGCCTCAAAACTAACTCCTAATTCAGGGCCAGAAATTGAACACAATTGAATAGAGGCTTTCATACTCTGACAGTACATATAAACCAAGGAGATTTTGTTGTGTAAATGTTCCTGTTTTCTTATAATCCCTATATAACCCAGCAGTAAAGAAAACGAATTAATTAAAAAGATGGCACTGATTCTAGAAACACTTCAGTCCCTAATCCCAAGGATTCTTTAAGGGCAGGATTTACAGAAATCCACAATTATTGTTTATTTACCTAAAACATTTTTCACCGTATTTTGGTGAATTTTAAAATTGAGATAAAGTTTCGAAGAAGTAAAAATTTTCAATAGTTAATAACACACAACACGGGACAAGCGTGGATAACAATAGGTCCTAATAAGTGGCTCTGTTCAAACTAACAAAACCAATGGGTAATAATTGTCCTGCTTACCAAAAATTTTGTGCTTCTCCCAACTGCACTGCCCACAACAGAGGCCATGGTATTCCAACACCGAGCAGCCAAAACCCAGCAAAGAGTGGCAGGAACGTTAAGAGAGGAGTCAAACACCCTGCTCAAAAATCAGAACAATACTGTAAAAACATATTATATACACATCGGACGGACAAAAACCGCCGGCAAAGAGTGGCAGGACGTTAGAGAAATACACCCTGCTCAAAAACAGACCACAACATAACTGTAAATGTATAACTTAAACCTGAGTAAAGTGCGAGAATATTAGCAGCATTTTATAGAACCTGGTACTGAACTTTTGAACCACATTGAACCTTTGTTGACTGTACAACAGAACCTAGTTATGATAAATGAACTTTAACAGGTATTAATAACGAACATTCTTCAGTTATAAAGATTTTGTGGGCAATATATAGCATCTTATTATGACAAACACCTATTCAAAAAAGCCCTGCACCCAGAATTTACCCGTGCCTGTCTATTCGTAAGAAAAACAAACTTTGTATATTTTGCACTATGCTAGGTACTTTGATTTCTACTGACTACAAAGAATATATTATCAAAGTGTTATAAAGATTTAGAGCATTGGGAGTCTGAAGTATGAAAAATGCACTTGAATTTAAAGTTTTATAACCACCTCCATGCCAGATTTCGGGCCTACATCCTTCAATCAATTTTTCTCTCAATTTTTTTTCTCTCATAGAAAAAAAAGGGACAGCTTAAATTCAAGCTAAGCCTTTTCAACTACACACAAACTCTAAATTGCTTTTATTTGTTTAATTGTCTTGAAGGCAATAATGTGGACTCATGTTTTGTAGGAAATTGATTCAATAATACAACTGCTTGAAACATAATTAGCTTAGTTTTTAAGACAAAGCGTATGATGCTTTCAATTAAGAGGGACAGAAAGTACAAAATTTACGTCGAATTTTCCTTTGTATCCAATTCTATATTGCAAATAGACAGCCATTTACACTGAAATCAATATGTAAAAGGGGATATATTTCTGTGGATTTTAATTTTCGTAATTTGCATTATATCAATGATAGTGAAAATGAAGATCATCGGCAAAATGCTTTTAAAGTATTTAGAAGTATGATTCTAGCTCAGTCGATGTACTATCCGTGAAATTTTAAACCATGAATTGTGAAATGCCGAAAGACAAAAATCGCGAAATTTTAGCTCCATAACATTATATTAAATTTTGCAACATCGGTCTCCCTATCTGTTCTTAATTACAATTTTTCAGGTTTTATATGCCGTGTAAACCAAATTTTACGGTTCATAACCGTATACGACTGAACTTCGTACGTCACAATTCTATACGTCACGACAAATGATCGATTTCTTTATTGTGACGTCAGAAGCTAAATTCCTACGACATGAACTTTTGACATTTGTTTTGTTATTTCAGAAACTTCTAAAAATAAGTCTATGACTTCAAAATAGGCCTAGTCGTTGGAAATTTAATTATAAGACCAATGACTGTTATAATTTTCAAAGTTTATCGGATATTGAACCAATTGTTGCCTATTTTGCAAACATAAATAATCCGCTACGCGGTTATATAGATTTGCAATAGGCAACATCAGTTCCAATCTCCGGTACACTTGAAATTAATAACATTCTTGTCATTTCCTTAAAAAATCCTTTTAACAGCAGACAGCCCACTTACACTGGAAATGTGTGGATTTCCACAGGGGGAGGGAAAACCCTCCCCAGGAGGTAGAGGGGGGTCCAGGTCAAGCTTCCCTCGTCCTGGCACAAGGAACACAGAGTAACACTTCTGGAGGAGTGGGTCCAAAGCCAGGAACTTTGCAGATAGTCGTAACGGTCTGAAAGGAAAGATCAGTTCATATCCGCATCTCAACATCTTGTTTTGTGCAGTTTAGGTACACTACACTTTAAATATATTATTTGATATGAATACTTTTATCACATGTCATCAAAATAATGAAATTTAAAATAAAAAAAAAAAAAAATATTTTGCCATAAAAATCTTTGTTTCAGATTCAAATTGTTGAAAAAAAAAAGAGAAGGAAAATTATTCATCAATGATTTTTCCGAGCCCTGTATTTCAGATTCTCTAAAAAAAAATAAGAGTAGTCATTACATCATAGCCTCGGCTATGATCATGCAATCCCAGAGCCACCTCAAGATGCTGCAAACAAGAGAAGGCATCATACACCAGCCCTGGTACACATACACACCAAAAGTATCAGCACATGGAAATATCTTCCGAACTCGAGTTCAGATTTTTTGAGAGTTTTGTTGTTCTGGTTCATCATTGTAATACAACAGAACTGATCAGTACAAGAAAAACCCACCACAGAAGGAGATAGACCTGTAAATAATACTAAATATAGGTATTGTACACCTGTAAATGTAGGTATTCGTAACAACTGTAGATGTAGGTATTGTACACCCCTGTAAATATAGGTATTGTTACACCTGTAGATATAGGTATTGTACCACCTGTAATGTAGAATTGTACACCTGTAAATGTAGGTATTGTCACGCTGTAAAATATAGGTATTGTACAACCTGTAAATGTAAGGTATTGTACACCTGTAAATATAGGTATTGTACACCTGTAGATTGTAGGTATTGTACACCCTGTAAATGTAGGTATTGTACACCTGTAGATGTAGGTATTTGTACACCCTGTAGATGTAGGTATTGTACACCTGTAGATATAGGTATTTTGTACACTGTAAATATGGTATTGTACACCTGTTAAATATAGTATTGTTACACCTGTAATGTAGGTATTAGTCAACCTGTAGATGTCAGGTATTGTACACCTGTAAATGTAGGTATTGTACCACTGTAAGAGTAGGTATTGTACAGCCTGTAAATGTAAGTATTGTTACACCTGTAAATAAGGTATTGTACCCTGTAAATATAGGGTATTGTCACCTGTAAGATGTAGGTATTGTAACACCTGTAAATATAGGTATTTGCACAACCTGTAAATGTAGGTATTGCACACCTGTAGATGTAGGTATTGTACACCTGTAATATGGTAATTGTTACACTTTAAATATAAGTATTGTACACCTGTAAATAATAGGTATTGACACCTTGTAAAAATATAGGTATTGTAGCACCTGTAAGATGTAGGTATGTACAACTCTGTAAATGTAGGTAATTGTACACCCATGATAGCGTGCTATTCTT
>CAJDSM010020964.1:713-16586 GCA_903981925.1 Ostrea lurida
CTATATGTAGTAACAGTTATATTGGCTATGCAATGATAGTGTATTTTATGCTATTCTATGTGTATAGTAATTAAGCTATCAGGCTGTTTCTGTAGAATTGCAGCATGAAAAATCACATCAGGAACTACTCCAAAATGTGGAGAAATTTGACTCGCACCAACTACAACACACCCGCACAAAGGAGCGTGTGATGCTCCCCGACTCCAGCAGTGAGTTACTCCCCCTGTAGTGAGTGTAGGTGTGAAACTAACGGCGTGATATTCGGGAGTGTTTGGATAATATTCTCTCAGACTCTGTAGCACTGTATTTTCGTAGAATTTTCTGCGTGTAATCATATCTTCATTTTTAGTCAGAGGCACTGAATTGAGCACTATCTGGAGTTCATGTATATCCCCTCCCCCCTTCTCTCAGAATTGCTGTGTTCTTTGTCTATGTAATCATGAAATCTATATATCCATACTTATTTCATTGCTTTGGAAAGATTTTAAATTCTTTTTCTTTTCCGGGTTCAGAAAATTCTAATGGTGTGTATTAACTAGAAGTTATAACTGCTATTAAAAGTATAAGTGCCTCACGTAGAATCTGCCTTTTAAACAAATACTTTATGATTCACAAGTGATACATGTCAAAATAAAATCATATATTCACATGAATTTCAGGGCGTGTTAAATCGTGGGAAATACTGCTTGAGGCTGTGTTTAGGTATCTGTGTAAATGGCTTTGCTTGGACTTTCAGTTAATTTTATTTATTCCGGACAAGATGAGCCAAAGGATCGCTCTTTGAGTGGTTGTAATAGTTCAAGATATATATGTTACGAAATTATAAGAGAATCGCCTGTTGTGGGAGATGTATAACTCGCGGGGTGATAAAATGGTATTGAAATTAGATGGTTAATGAACCAGGAATTTAGAAAGATGGTCCCTGGTAAAAAGTCTGTGGTATTTGAAAAATTGGAAAACTATGATCGGGCAATTAGTCCCTAAATTTCTAGTAATTAAAGTAAAGATATATATACTTAGGATGGCGTCAAAGAACTAGTTAAAGTTATAGTTGATTTTGAAAAAAAAAGACAATCAAAACTTAAATAGCTAATTGGTTGCAACATTGGATTCTAAGAAATAATCATTACCCGAACGTGGGTGTGTGTTTGGTCCCAAAGTGTCATTGTGCTTCGCTCGCTCGCTGGTGTGAAACAGATCTACATGTTGTGATGGTCATGGTATCATTAGGAAAAGTAACTGACACTGTATCTAAATAACAGATAAAGAGCTATTTTTTTCATAAAGCAACAGGACGGAGTAATTCGTCTTTATTGGGGACAGCGTCTGTAGTGATCGAGGTTTTTGGCTTTAAGTATTTGTGGTAAATTGCGAAAACGGTTTAATTTCACATAGTCTTTGTGAGACTTGCAGTTACACACAATATGGAAGCTGTGCTGTATCTGCTGGAAAGCTTGGTAGTTGGCTTCCTAGAAGAAAAACTCGGAGCGCCATCTGAATAGTATTAACGAGTTTCCTCGAAGTGATTTGCGGCCCACCGACCCACAGGAGAAAGTGGTCCTCCGCGCTCGCACCTAGATTAATCATCAAAGAGGTTTTCTAGAGCGTCAGACAGAGATGTTAACCCAGAGTTGAAACCCCGATTAAAAAAACTAACATCTAAGCTGACTAAGAAGATAAAAACCACTAACATTAAAGCTGCTAGAGATAATAACCCTAACCATATCTTAAGCTAACTAGAGATATAACCAGTAAGTTAACGATTTAAGTTACTAGAGATAAACTACTCCCACTATTATCTCGGCACCGTTGTTACACCCAGATAAAAACCACAACACACGCACACGAATTACAGCGCACTATAGTTGATATGTACATTTACCATAGAATTAAACTTAAATTGTGTGTACATCCCGGAGAAAGAGACTTAATAGACAACAACAATGTACAGACGAACAAAGTATCAGAACAACAACACAACAAATAACAGACAACAATTTCTAACAAAAATAACGAGATAACAACACAACAAAGTACAGCTAGCTAACAAACTAACTAACAGCTAAAACAACAACAGCAAGTAACAAGCTTAACAATAACAAAAATAAAACAGCTAAAAACAACCCATCAAAAATAACAGCAACACCAAACAAAGTAACAAACACAACCAACTCAACAAAAGTAACATACAAACAACACACAAAGATAACAGCTAACAAACACAACAACTAGTAACATACAACACAACATTAGTAACAAAATAACAGCTACAAACAACCCAACTAAGTAACATACAATAACACAACAAGTAACAGCTAAACCCCAAAAACACAACAAAGATAACAGTACAACAACACAGCAAAAGTACCATACAGTCAACACAACAAAAGTAAACAGACAACCAACAACAAAGTAGCAGACAAAACACAACAAAAGGTAACAGCTAACAAAAACCAAGAAAAACAAAGTAACATACAACAACACAAAAAGGTCAGCTACAAAAATACAACAAAGTACATACAAAAACACATCGAAATCAAGCTAACAAAACACAACTAAGTAACATACAAACAACACAGACAAAGTAACAGCTAAACAAAGAGTAACATACAACAACACAATCAAAGTAACAGACAACAAACACAAACAAAGTAAACAGACCGCGTATGGTAAGAGCACCAGTCGAAAACGACCAGCTACGCAGGAGTTATAGAAGCATCATTTCAAGTAACGATAGACGTACGCAGGATAGCCATATAACAACGTAGGCAGTAGAACAGACCCGACTCAAACTCTACGTGGACGATACTTCAAATGGAGCCCAGGATAGGATTTCACAGACCACACAGGAAGGGTTTTATGATGGAGAAGCCCGAATCCGGACGCTCCAGGCACGATACAAGCCCGGACCGCGAGCAGAGATCACACGGCGGGACGTCAGTAGATGACTTCCTTGGGAAAGTAAGAGGGCATCGACCCAACTCGGACCACAGCCAACCACTACGCATTCCTTGTGAGGTGTCAGGGCCGGGATGGCACAAGTATACCAAATAAGACGAGGCGGGCGCCGTCCTACAACGAACAAGAGAACCAGTGACGGGGACCCGCCGGGCGACCGTTACAGTAGGCCATTGCTAAGGATGGCTCACCACGGGCTGGGTAAGACGCAAGTCGTAACCGCACTCGCAAGTTTGATGGGTGTCTGCGGGGTCCGTAATTAAACCAAGCCGCAACGGCCGAGATGTTCGGGGGCTTTGCGGAAAGATCGAGCAATTCAAGATTCCACACATGTAGACGTGAATGACGATTACCCAGAGGCCTGTTAGGGCGACAGTTCGTACCTACCCCGGATGAGATAAGAAGAGACCATCGGTAGGGAGAGAGGGGCAGTCTCCCTGCTTAGGCGCGGCAACCACCTCCGACCGACACTACCTCCACTAGAAAAACCTAGACGATCCTACAGCGGATGGGGCCACTACATGCAGAAAGCGCCGTCCCTTCCCTCGCTGTACCAGCTCTATGAGGACCTCGAGACACTCTGATCGTACAACAAATCACTCTAAGGAAGTAGCCCCAAACCAGCAACGACAACTCACCGGCTACCTATCGGCAATACTCGGCGAACAAAAAAAATACAACAAAGGTTAACAGCTAAAAAAACAACAACAAGTAACAATACAACAAACACCAACAAAGTAACAGCTAACAAAATCACAACAATAGGTAACATACAACAACACGCAAAGTAACATACAAACAACAAAAGTATACAGAACAACAACACAAAAAGTAACAGACAACAACCAACAAAATAACAGCTAACAAAAATTCCAACAAACGTAACATACAACAACACAAGATAAAATACAGCTAACAACAACACCAAACTAAGTAACATAAACAACACACAAAGTAACATACAACAACACAACAAATACAACAGACATAACACAACAAAGTAAACGAACAACAAACAACAACAGTAACATACAACAACAAAAAATACAACAAATACACAAAGTACAACCAAACAAAGTAAACATACAACAACACAACAAAGTAACAGACAACAACACAACAAAGTACAGACAACAACAAACAAAGTAAACATACAATACAACAACACAAAGTACCAGTAACAAAGCACAAGTAACACAACAAGAATAAACTAGACAACAACACAACATAAGTACAAACAACAACACAACAAAGTAACAGACAACAACACAACAAAGTAGCAGACAACAACACAACAAGTAGCAGCAACACACAACAAAGTAACATACAACAACACAACAAAAATAACAGACACAACACAACAAAGTAACATACAACAACACAACAAAGTAACATCAACACACACAACAAAGTAGCAGACAACAACACAAAAAGTAACATACACACAACAACAACAAAGTAACAGACAACAACACAACAAAGTAGCAGACAACAACACAACAAAAGTACATACAACAACACAACAAAGTAGCAGACAACAACACAACAAAATAACAGACAACAACACAACTAAGTACAAAACAACAAACACAACAAAGTAAACTACACAACAACACAAACAAAGTAACATACAACACAACACACACAAGTAACTACAACAACACATTCAGAATAACAGCTAACAATAACACAACAAAGTTACAGCTAACAACAACACATCAGAATAACAATCACACAACAAAGTTACAGCTAACAACATTTAATTTAGAAGCATTTTGTAATTAACACCAAGTGTTTAAAGAATGTTATGATGTAGAAGTAGATTGTAATATTGACTTGTAGCTGACTTTCCTGCATGAGTCCCCACACGTAAGAGTTTTAGTTTAAGTACCATCAACTCCTACACTTGTTGTGTTTTAGGAGAGGGGAAATTGTTCTGTAGTATTTCTCACAACCTTCATATTATAATCATATAGATACAAAACTTTTATTTAATCTGCTGATTGTTGTGAGAGGTTGATGTCCTTGTATTAAACGTGTGATCGACTCTGCGGACGTTTCACTGGAAAGTAAATCAGTCATAAAGTTAGATAGCTTCACAGCTTGGTAGAAGTGGATTTACAAAACACGCACTGCGATGTAACAAGTTGACTGCAGCTAGCGTTTTGTAAATGTGCATGTAACTGCATTTTAGTATTTATGGTGGTGACCATGAATTAGGGGATTATGTAGTCTGCTCGTTGATAATTATGTTATCAGATATCTATATATAGAAATGTTGTAACATCTAGATTATGAAGAGCTGTATTGTAAGGTGTTGGTGGAGTGAGGGAGGGAGGGGGAGTAGGCAAGGAAGGTTAAAGCAATGTGATCTTTCTTTTAAATTCTCTGAACAATGCTGCAGCAATGCTTCATAGAAATATTGTAACTGCATTGTAAGGTGGTGGTGGTGGTGGTTGGGGGTGGGGTTAGGGGACGAGGGGATAAAGCAATGTGATCTTTCTTTTAAATTCTCTGAACACAATGCTACATGCGTTATTGACTTTATATACATGTACTGTGAAACTTATAACTTGTTCTGGTGACGACTAGCTGTCCTAGGTCGAAACTGGTCAACTAAAATATTCTTACAATGTGTTGGTGAGCTGTTTTATTACATTAAATTATATACATGTATTAGATTGTTTACTGTCAGTGAAGTCTGATGATTCATCGGAGTTTGTTGTTCAACATATTTTAGCTCACCTGGCCAACAGCTGACAGGTGATAATCTTCTGTTGTTTATATAATATGCATGTATGCTCATGTCTTCTTTCCAGAACATTTGTAACTCATAGCTTTCACGAAACATTCCAGTACATGTCTGATAGTTGCCGATTTCTCTAGCAGGAGTAGATAACTCTGAACATGGTTGCAAGTGGTTTGGGGATCATTTAAAAAATCTCCACTAAAATTGCAAGCCACAAACAGATCAAAGTTTGTTGATTATAGGTTATTGACTGAGAATATCAGAAGTTATTGCATGATGCAAGGTTCACCTCCATGCAACTATAAAAGATGGGCAGTATAAAATTTCCAAATATTTATAGTCAATTTTAGTAACATTTTTGCATATTTTAATGTCCCCTATAATCGTAGATTTGGGGGCATATTGTTTTTGGTCAGTCAGTTTGTCTACAAAAACTTTCTACCTTTAATTTAGTTATATAGTCCCAATTCAGAATTAATATAGGCTGCTAATCTATAGATTTATGATTGTGAGTTCAAAACCTGCAGGGAGTGGGGTCAACTTTTCACACTCAGTGAAATTTTATTTATAAAATAAGACAGATATCCATTTTATATGATTGCACACTCTATGTAATCCTTGAAGCAGTGAGGTTTGCTGTACCTTGTAGTATTAGTATTATATGAGCTCACTCTTGTTCATTCTGACTTGTTGAGTTGTTTCAGGGAAGTATGACTACACCATCCAAAATTTTAAGTGCAAATGCATATATTGCATGTATTCTATATGGACCAATTTGGTTGCATATCTAGGCTATAAATGTACTTGTTCAAAGATACCAGAGCTGAGCTCGAGAAGTTTGCAAAACTCTTCAACCTTACCATATATAGTGTATGTTTTTTATACATTACATCAGTTGTTTTTCATGTATATAAATACAAATATATTTATGATCAGATATAGTTTGTTTTTGGGTTTGTTATTTTTCTTAGTGTTTTATAGTGATCGTGTAAGGTCATATGATACTATAATTCTTTGTGCGATTTTAATCAGCTGTTGTTCGTTTTCTTTGTTTCTATAGCGATCGCCCAGGAGAAAACCGAGGAAGAACTAAAGAGTGGAATTGAACAGTTTAACAAAGGGAAGCTAAAACACCAGGAAACGGAGGAGAAGAATCCTCTCCCGGACCAAAACGGTATGCTTTCTTACTGGGGGTGTGTATAAAACGGTACGCTTTCTTACTGTGGGTGGTGTCTATAAAAGGTACGCTTTTCTTACTGGGGGTGTGTCTATAAAACGGTGCACTTTCTTACTGTGGGTGTGTCTAATAAGACGGTAGGTTTTATCTGTGTGATGTGTCTATAAGACAGTACGCTCTCTCACTGTAGGTGCGTCTACAAGACAGTATGCTTTCTCTGTGTGCGTGTGTCTATAAGGTACACTTTCTCAGTGTGGGTGACTGGGTGTACATGTCTATAACGAGTTACACTTTCTCTGTGTTGGTGTGTCTAATAAGGCGGTACGTTTTCTCAGTGTGTATGTGTCTACATGTACGTATCGTCTTTCTCAGCGTTAGTGTGTCTACATACATGTGCAGTATGTATACATGGAATATTCCCACTAAGTCTTGCATTGGTTTCCTTACTATCTAACATTTTGAGCTGGCTTGATATTGTACGGCTGTGAAAATTCCAGTCAGATTGTGAATAATTTAAATGGGTAATTCAATTTAGATTTTCTTTGGGAAAAAAGGTATTCATGAGAGGTTTTAGGGTGGCTAGAATTTTTTTATTATTATTTCCTTTAAAAGGAAGTTCAAAATATTCACAATACTTGATAAGCTTAAAAAAAAATATCTTGTACTGACCTTTCAAAAACCAATTTGTCAAATTGATAAGAAGACATTTTTAGCAACATAGAAACTAGTGTGTATAATGTGACCCTTAAGGATGAGGTGAGCCAGATAAATAGAGGTTTAAAGTGTTTACTCCGTCAATGCCCCATTTCAAACCTGTGAGTTAGTGACTCAGGTGAGAGCAGTGCCAGGGAACCATTAGATGTGGGAGCACGCCCCACCCCACATCCCATCCCATGAATTTCAGTCCACAACAAAGTACACAACTTATGTAATGTTTCATTGTACAGAAGATTACAGTCCATTAGAGCTAATTAATCGGTACAAGCCACAAAAGAGCTGTACATTCTGGACCTCTATAAATGTATGAATGCTCGTGACGATTCTTGTCCTCTTATCCATTAGCGTTTCAGTGCACAAATTTTAAATTGATTTTATTCTGAAATCATAATGAGACATGCAATATCTTAGATATGAACCAGTTTGAATGTATTCTGAGGTGTGTGTGTGTGGGGGGGGGGGGGGATTGTCCTGTTAGGACAGCTATACTTTAAAATTCATGTAGTTCAGTTGGGAAATTTTGTCCAAGAAACTGTTGGCCTCCCCCCCCCCGCCATGTAAAACTGCTTTTTATAGGCCAGAGATGTTTGTGTATTGGCCTTCATTAAAACTTGTAACGTAATGCATTAATTTGCTCGGGATTCAGTGTTCGATAGTTGATGTGCGATCGTTCTTGATCCATTAGTGGACTTTTTCTTTGGCCAAAAAGTTTATCTTCTTATTAGATTTGATTTCCAATTTTAAATTTGTCACACACTGTGCACATGTTTTTGACACGTACATTGTTGTGTGTTTACATGTAATAAAATCTACGAGGTTTCACCGATATCTCATTCACTCTCCGATTATAGTAATTACATGTAGGGCTATGTACCACAAAATTTGGTAATCACTGCGGTGATAAACAGAGTTATTGCTGTTAGTTAAACGATGTTGTGACATATCGGCTACAGGGATACATACAAACACGGACCAAGTACAATGAGAAAGACAAAAGGAAGGAAGCGATGGGCCAAGATTTCTCATGAATTAAAGGAAGTGCAACTTTAGACTTCCTGTGGGATTACATCTTAGTCCTTTACTATTGTCTTTCAAAGTAACTCATAACCACTGTAACAATCGATCTCAAAGTATTATTGTTTTGTTTTGTTTTTTGCCAAGTCTAATATGGCAAAATATCAGGTATTTTAAGTCAGTATTCAGTTAATGCATTAAAATCAACAATTTTTGATCAAATTGAATCAGAAATTGATCTGACCATTTCCTAATGTAGCCATTGACACAGAAAAGAGGGAACAGGAAGTCAAGAAAGGAATACAGAACTTCCCGAGGTCCAAATTACGCAGGGCGAACACCGAGGAGAAAATAACCCTCCCGAGTTCGGAAGGTAGCTTCAATCTGCCGCATGCTGGCCACCGCGCCTCTCTCAGATTCTGTTGCTCTGGGGATTTGTTTATTCTCCGTAGTCGTCGACTCTTTCGCAGTTGTATTACATGTAGCTGGTTTATGATACGAAACTGTATAGCATTTACTATAAAATCTAGAAGTGGATATGTCATTGTAGACATACGTATGGGCGGGTACATGTATATCCTGTAGATTTCTTGATATCTATCACAGGACACCTCTCTGTTTTTATTTTCTATTCTTAAATTATTATAATTTCAGTCTGTATTATCTATTTTGATTTTGTTTTATTTATCGTTCTTATATGTTTGTAGTTTGTATTTGATTTTGAATTTCCTCTTTGATATTAATTTGTTAGTACTAGTGCCTTACTAATTTTACCCCTTTAACACACTCTTTGCCTGTTAAATCATAGTGTGTTTGCAGGGTCTGTATTCTAATTCCTTATAACTTCCTTGTGATATTGTTGATTCCAAGCAGAATTTCCTTATTTTATAGAATTATTGCATTCAGAATCAGGAAAAACACCCAAAATATTTTAAATCTGCTGACACATTGTTAAAACACAAGAGAATTTTAAAAAATAGGCATACGTGCAACAAACAAAAAAATATGCTGAATAATCAATATAATTCTGTGGCTCTTCAGAGTTTAGTGCAGGTACCAGCTTAATATATAATGTACCAGTAGACCAGAGATGAAGGCCCCGGGGACCAGTCTTGATCTCTTTGTCTCTCTGTTTGTTTGTTATTTGATCCTTGCATTGGTTGTAACTTTGAACAAGACAAGATTTATATTAATTGGAAAAATTGAAGTCAAAGCTAACTGCATGGAGGTTGAGTTAAGGACACATGGACTCATAGTTTCAGATCTGCAACTTTTAAGTTAGCAATGGTCGTAACATTTGAACTATATAAGGTTTTAGACTTCATCCTTGGTGAATGAAATTGTTATGGTCATATAAACTTGTCAGGGTAAAAATGTCCAATCTGACCGCGTGTCGCTTTTTGTTTGGATTGGTTTTCATTCATTATTCTTTATTAATGTCTGGAGAACCATCAGCGCATAGAAACTACCGGTATATGTAATTTTGCGCTTTATAAATGAATAAAATAATAATAATAATAATAAGATATCTGATCAGGAGTAAAGCGATGGATAGTGAAGGAACCAGAAGGAAAAAAAAGACACCCCCTGTCCAACAAGTGAAAACACACTGTTTAACATGTCTAGTTAACCAAACTGATGACAGCTAGTTCTGAATGTTGCGTTGTATGACAGCTAGTTCTGAATGTTGCATTGTGTAACAAGATTGTGGTTTGGATGAGACATTGCGTGGTTAGATCATCGTCATTTCATTCACTTAAGAAAGTCCTCCTAGGGTAGGAAGTGATCTGTTAGTGGTGTGACATGTCAGAACTCTTCTTAAGGTACCATAAACCTCAATCTGTAGAGTTTTATTGAGTCACTTATCATCCAAGTATTAATGACCGACTTTGTGAGCAATAAACGGTTTTCTGTTTGCCTAAGTACTACACTGATAGACTGGTGGCCATGCAATATTGATTGTGATCTACATGTATATATATAGCCATTGTATCAAACGGTAATTAACATATAGGCCTACGGCTTTACAAATTAACCAAATGTACAGTTACATGTAATAAAGAAATGTATAGATCTGTTAAATATATATTATGATGTACTATGAAACATATCAAATTGAGAGTCTGCCAATGTGCATTCGTATGTTGACAGACATTTTATTAAAAAGATAAGAATATTTTTAGAAACATAAAAACAAATATTAATTCTCTTGTAAACAAGATTTCTAGGTCATGGTGAATTTTGTTTATATGATGCAAGATAATTTTAATGTGATAAAGAATTGTGAGCTCTTTCAGTCGGAGTTCAGACAGGGATGTACGAGTTAGCTGTTACAGTGATGTCTTAAAAGTCCTCTGCAGAATGTGGCCTAATCAGCTTTTCAAATTAATAATGCTTTCTGCTTGTGATGATTTTTTTTTTTTTTTTTTGTCTTTTTCATAGCAAGATTAAAGGCCCTGGGATCATGAAACAAACTTGAGATGTAACTGAAACTCATCATTTTCATCAGACACTAGAAATTTGATGAAGCGCAATATTGAAAAATAATTTTATTTTGGAATGATTTACTTTTCGATCATTTTATTGCAATATTGAGATTCTGACTGAAGCGTAAGATGATCCTGGGGCCAGTGATGTGGAGTATAAAATAGTTGTTCTAAACTGACCTCTGTTGTAAGACACCAGCAAACTTAACCTTTGACCTCTGTTGTAGACATCCATGCAAACTTAACCTTTGACCTCTGTTGTAGACATCCAGCAAACTGAACCTTTGACCCTCTGTTGTAGACATCCCAGCAAACTTTAACCTGTTGACCTCTCGTTGAAGACATCCGCAAATATAACCTTTGACCTCTGTTGTAACATCCAGCAATTGCTGGATGTTACAACAGAGGTCAAAGGTTATATTTGCGGATGTCTACAACGAGGGTCAACAGGTTAAGTTTGCTTGGATGTCTACAACAGAGGTCAAAGGTTCAGTTTGCTGGATGTCTACAACAGAGGTCAAAGGTTAAGTTTGCAGGATGTCTACAACAGAGGTCAAAGGTTAAGTTTGCTGGTGTCTACAACAGAGGTCAAGTTTAGAACAACTATTTATACTCCACTAACTGGCCCCAGGATCATCTTACGCTTCAGTCAGAATCTCAATATTGCAATAAAATGATCGAAAAGTAAATCATTCCAAAATAAATTATTTTTTTCAATATTGCGTTCATCAAATTTCAGTGTCTGATGAAAATGATGAGTTTCAGTTACATCTCAAGTTTGTTTCATGATCCCAGGGCCTTTAATCTTGCTATGAAAAGACAAAAAAAAAAAAAAAAAAATCATCACAAGCAGAAAGCATTATTAATTTGAAAAGCTGATTAGGCCACATTCTGCAGAGGACTTTTAAGACATCACTGTAACAGCTAACTCGTACATCCCTGTCTGAACTCCGACTGAAAGAGCTCACAATTCTTTATCACATTAAAATTACTTGCATCATATAAACAAAATTCACCATGATAGAAATCTTGTTTACAAGAGAATTAATATTTGTTTTTTTATGTTTCTAAAATATTTCTTATCTTTTTAATAAAATGTCTGTCAACATACGAATGCACATTGGCAGACTCTCATTTGATATGTTTCATAGTACTCATAATATATTTTTAACAGATCTATACATTTCTTATTACATGTAACTGTACATTTGGTTATTTTGTAAAGCCGTAGGCCTATATGTTAATTACCGTTGATACAATGGCTTATATATTATCATGTATCACAATCAATATTGCATGGCCACCAGTCTATCAGTGTAGTACTTAGGCAAACAGAAAACCGTTTATTGCTCACAAAGTCGGTCATTAATACTTGGATGATAGTGACTCAATAAAACTCTACAGATTTGAGGTTTATGTCACTTAAGAAGAGTTCTGACATGTCACAACATCCAATCCACTAACAGATTCACTTCCTTACCTAGAGAGGACTTTCTTAAGTGAATGAAATGACGATGATCTAACCGCAATGTTCATCCAAACCCACAATCTTGTTACACAATGCAACATTCAGAACTAGCTGTCATACAACGCAACATTCAGAACTAGCTGTCTCATTTTGGTTAACTAGACATGTTAAACAGTGTGTTTTCACTTGTTGGACAGGGGGGTGTCTTTTTTTCCTTCTGGTTCCTTCACTATCCATCGCTTTTACCTCCTGATCAGATATCTTATTATTATTAATTTATTTTATTCATTTATTAAAGCGCAAAATTACATATACCGGTAGTTTCTATGCGGCTGATGTTCTCCAGACATTAATAAAGCAATAATGAATGAAAACCAATCCAAACAAAAAGCGACACGCGGTCAGATTTGGACATTTTTACCCTGACAAGCTTTATATGACCATAACAATTCATTTCACCAAAGAGAAGTTCTAAAACCTTATATAGTTTCAAATGTACGACCATTGCTAACTTAAAGTTGCAGATCTGAACTATAGTCCATGTGTCCTTAACTCAACCCTCCATGGCAAGTTAGCTTTGACTTCAATTTTTCTCAATTAATATAAATCTTGTCTTGTTCAAAGTACAACCAATGCAAGGATCAAATAACAAACAAACAGAGAGACCAAAGAGATCAGACTTGGTCCCCGGGGCCTTCATCTCTGGTCTACTGGTACATTATATATTAAGCTGTACCTTGCACTAAACTCTGAAAGCCACAGAATTAATTTGATTATTCAGCATATTTTTTTGTTTGTTGCACGTATGCCTATTTTTTAAAAATTCTCTTTGTGTTTAAACAATGTGTCAGCAATTTAAAAATATTTGGGTGTTTTTTCCTGATTTCTGAATGCAATAATTCTATAAAATAAGGAAATTCTGCTTGGAATCAAACAATATCACAAGGAAGTTTATAAGGAATTAGAATACAGACCCTCAAACCCACTATGATTTAACAGGCAAAGAGTGGTGTTTAAAGGGGTAAATTAGTAAGCACTAGTACTAACAAATTAATTCTAAAGAGGAAATTCAAAATCAAAAATACAAACTACAAACATATAAGAAGATAATAAAACAAAATCAAAAATAGATCATACAGAACTGAAATTATAATAATTTAAGAATAGAAAATAAAACAGAGAGGTGTCCTGTGATAGATATCAAGAAATCTACAGGATATACATGTACCCGCCCATACGTAGTCTACATTGACATGATCACTTCTAGATTTTATAGTAAATGCTATACCAGTTTCGTATCATAAACCAGCTACATGTAATACAACTGCGAAAGAGTCGGCACTAGGGAGAATAAACAAATCCCAGAGCAACAGAATCTGAGAGAGGCCCGCGGTGGCCAGCCATGCGGAAGATTGAAGCTACCTTCCGAACTCGGGAGGTTATTTTCCTCCTCGGTGTTCGCCGCCTGTGTAATTTGGACTCGGGAAGTTCTGTATTTCCTTCTTGACTTCCTGTTCCCTCTTTTCTGTGTCAATGGCTATCATTAGGAAATGGTCAGATCAATTTCTGATTCAATTCTGATCAAAAATTGTTGATTTTAATGCATTAACTGAATACTGACTTAAAAATACCTGATATTTTGCCATCTTTAGACTTGCAAAAAAACAAAAACAAACAATAATATCTTTGAGATCGATTGTTAAGTGGTTATCGGTTACTTTGAAAGACAATAGTAAGGACTAAGATGTAATCCCACAGGAAGTCTAAAGTTGCACTTCCTTTAATTCATGAGAAATCCTTGGCCCATCGCTTCCTTCCTTTTGTCTTCTCTCGATTGTACTTGGTCCGTGTTGTTGTATGTCACTCCTGTAGCCGTATGTCACAACATCGTTTAACTAACAAGCAATAACTCTGTTTATCACCGCAGTGATTACCAAATTTTGTGGTACATAGCCTACTGTAATTACTTAATCGGAGAGTGAATGAGATATCGTGGAAACCTCGTAGATTTTAATTAATGTAAACACCAACAATGTACGTGTCAAAACATGTGCACAGTGTGTGACAACGTTTAAATTGGATCAAATCTAATAAGAAGATAACTTTTTGGCCAAAGAAAAGGTCCACTTAATGGATCAAGAACGATCGACATCAACTACTCGAACACTGTCCCGAGCAATTAATGCATTACGTTACAAGTTTTTAATGAAGGCCAATACACAAACATCTCTGGCCTATAAAAGCAGTTTTACATGGCGGGGGGGGGGAGGCCAACAGTTTCCTTGGACAAAATTTTCCAACTGAACACATGAATTTTAAAGTATAGCTGTCCTAACAGGACATCCCCCCCCCCCCCACACACAACACACCTCAGAATTACATTGTCCCAACATGGTTCATATCTAAGATATCTGACTGTTCTCATTATGATTTCAGAAAAAATCAATTTAAAAATTTGTGCACTGAAAACGCCTAATGGATAAGAGAAAGGAATCGTCACGAGCATAGTAATACATTTTAATAGAGGTCTGAAGATGTCAGCTCTTTGGCTTGTACCGATTATTAGCTTCTAATGGACTGTAATCTTCTTACAAATGAAACATTACATAAGTTGGTGTACTTTTTTTGATTTGGGATGAATTATGGGATGTGAGTGGTGGCGGCGGTTGCTCCCACATCTAATGGTTTCCTGGCACTTGCTCTTCACCCTGATGTCACTAACTACAGGTTTGAAATGGGGCATTGACGGAGTAAACTCCTTTAAACCCTTATTTATCTGGCCTCACCCATCATCCCTTAAGGGGCACATTAAACACTAGTTTCTATGTTGCTAAAAATGTCTTCTTATCAAATTTGACAATTGGTTTTTGAAAGAGGCAAGTACAAATATTTTTTAAGCTTTATCAAAGTATGTTTGATATTTTGAACTTCCTTTTTACAAGGAAATAATATAAAAAAATTCTAGCCACCTAAACACCTCCTCATGAATACCTCTTTTTCCAAGAAAATCTAAATGAATTGGACCCATTTAACATTATTCCCACAAGTCTGACTGGAGAATTTTTCACAGCACGCCGTACAATATCAAGCAGCCTCAAAATGTTTAGATTAGTAAGGGGAACCCAGAAATTGCAGACTAGTGGGAATATTCCATGTAATACCCATATTCGACATGTATGTAGACACACTAACGCTGAGAAAGACGATACGTACATGTAAGACCATACCCACTGAGCAACGTACCGGCTATTAGACACCACCAAACCACAGACGAAGTGTACAACTCGTTATAGACAGGTTTGTT
>CAJDSM010020964.1:32037-50844 GCA_903981925.1 Ostrea lurida
AGAGCGATATTTTAGCTGTAACTCTGTGTTAAGTAAAAGACGACTTAATTGAGTCGATGCAATGCTACAGTTGGGGGTGGTGGTCATGCACAACATTTTGTGGTGGTTCCGGAGCAAGAAAAAAACAACAAGTAGAATAAACATGCATAAACATTTTCACATTTTTTCACGTCATCACCCAATTTCCGCACAAGGACCGCCACCCCAAATGTAGCGTTGTATCCAGTGTTTATATTTACAAACAAATTATGAATTGCTAATTTTGTAATTTAATGCATTTTGAATGCTGCACAGTCCCAAATTTGAACTTTATACACATCAGGCAAGATATTATTTTAATCATAAAAAGTGAAAAGCAAAATTTTAGAGAAAAATCGTGAATCAGTCCCTGTAAAATGCATAAAGAAAATGGAGTTTGAACTTTCCACCCTATTTTGACGTATCCATGGTATAGAGATATTGATGCTTGAGATACTGAAATTCAGCTGTATGGGCCGAGGCTAAGACTGGCAGACTTTAATTATGGTCAGGATTGAATCAATGTTAGAGAGCTGATTTTTCTCCAAATTAATGTTTTTCTTAGAAGTATACAATTTTAGAAAGCAGTTTTTGTCTTCTAGGTAGCTAATAGGTGACCCATGTACGTGTAAAACCAAAGAACATGTTAACGGTCTGATGCCATATTTTTATATACATGTACCAGTTTGTGAATTTTGTTGTTTAATAGGTATTATCACAGCAAAAACTTGCTNTAACGGTCTGATGCCATATTTTTATATACATATACATGTACCAGTTGGTGAATTTTGTTGTTTAAGAGGTATTATCACAGCAAAAACTCGCCTGATGAAGGACTTTTTTGTGAAATTGTCGGCATTTGTTTAAGGTCTGAACCTGTCAGTTTTGAAACTCTTTTTTCAGATATTGCCCTAGAGAAGGCCGGGGGAGACAAATAAAACGGCTGACCCGAGCCCAGCGCACAGTAGAGCAGGAAATGCCAGTAGCTTTTCGATAGTGATCACATGACCAACTTTGTTTATGACTGTGAATTGGTGATGAATGCATGATGTAGGTCTGAAAATGATGTAAATTTTAATGATTATTTCATATGTTAATTCCAATATAATTGATATGGGGATTTTTTGTTGTTAATTATTCTTTGTTATCAGTCAATATGCTTTATAAATCTGTTTCATTTCTCTCTCACTTTATAATATTTTTTTTACAATCAGTGATATTGCAGATAAGTTTGTTGGTGTAAATGGAGAAGATTTTTTGCCAAGGAGACTTATTGCTTGTGCCTTTGTATTTCCTATCTGTAATGAAGTGATAGGAAAGATAAGTTTTCGGAGATTCGTACTCGGACCTTGATTTGTGCACAACATTACATAATCTGTAGAATTAATGTAATGAATGGTATGAACAATTACAAAATGCTGATACAGTGAATGTAGCTGGTAGTGAAATGTCTCCTCAAGGTTAAATTGAGCGTCATTTGAACAAAGAAGTGCAATTTTAGAACAAGATATTTTTGAGTTGTGCAATGAAACAAAACATTACCGCAGCTTTAATACAATGTAGTTTTTTTTCTGTAGAAAAACCATTACACACATAGTGCTTTTGTCTTCTCGATGTCAACTGTTAATCAATAGGTGTGTCTTCCATGGCTGTATTGACGTGAAGTCTACACCACAGAAATGTCTAGTCAGATTATTAAATACAGCAATATTGTGAGGGAACAACCAGGAGGGAAATAAAACTCGTGTTGTTACAACAAATGTTGAAAGTTCATTTTGTTGGAGTTGTTAGTTATAGTATCTGTTTTCATAGTTCCTTGTTTTGATGTTTCGGTGCAATTGCCTGTATTTATCTGGTGTGTCTTTTTTTCCATTTTTTTTTTTTTGTTTTTTTTCTTTTGAGCTCCATGGAATTTAAAGTGCTAGTTTAAGAAGGGGAGGCTACTGTTATAAAACTGCAGTTAAGATTTTTCAGCTTTCTGTAATCATTTGCTCTGTAACCATGGTAACCATGTACTGCACCAGTATCTGTTGACTTCACGGCTAGGACAACTTGTAACACATTCAAGTCATGTCAAAGCATATATTTTTTGCTAATAAAAAAAATACATATAATTTTGAGTTTATGGTTTATTGAAATCTAGCAGTACAGTTTTTCGGTATAAAGAATACAGTGGTCAGCGGAGTTTCTTTGCACATTGCTTATGGGATGTAATGCCGACATATTATATTTAAAAAGCTGATCATGATGAACACATGTGGTGTAAGGGTCGAAGTCTGTTAATTTACTTGTAATAATATGACACGGATGCAAAAGCTCTTTAATGTTTTGCTTGTCTTACAACGTTACATGCAGAAACTTGAATGTGATCAGGGGAATATCAAGTTTTTGTCAAGCAGTGAGAAAGTCTACATAAGTCTCCCGGTGAGTTTTACTCGTATGATCGAACCCCACCACCTTAATCTCGGTCCCTCCGAAAATGACCTCGAGGTCGACCGCGCGTTCCTTGTCCCCTGTCATGTCGGGCATTTCCACCACCAAACAGCCACATTTCTCCACCCCCTCCTCGTCCGTATAATCTACTTTTTTCTTTGATGCTTTAAAAAACTCGAATATTATACCCCTCTGGTTGGTGATGATAGGCGTGTACGTTTCCCGCCAAACCTCGTTATGACCAATAACCTCCCCGCACTCCGCCCAAACTTGGAGTATGTTTTTGCATAGAATTAATTCATCCGAGACAACTTTCAGGTCATCTCGGTGTTTTCCGTCCTCAAAAGGCAAATAGGATCCGACCCCGTACGTGTAGCGACATATTCTTTGGCAGATTGAACTGGGATCGCAGCCGAATGCAACAGCGCCTTTCACCACTGCTAAGCTTGCATCCTCAGGCACAAGAACGGTAACTCTATCACTGAACGCTTCCTTGATGGATGACTGAAGTCTAGCCGACTCGGCAAATCCACCCACCAGAAAAATGTAGTTTAGATCGCGTAGTTTGGGACGCTTTAACAAATTCTCGATGTGATCATTGATTTGGCCCAGGGGGTCTTTGAACAGCGAATCCACAACTTCAGAGGAGAGCACAAGCTTCCCCGAGGAAAACTTGACTGATGTGCCCGATTTCTGCGTGTAGTCTTTGATACACTCTTGAACAGATTTCCCTTCATGGGAAAAATTACAGAAGTTGTAGGGAAGTGAGACTCGTACACTGTCACTCTCGCCGCGTTTCTTAATCTCGAAATCTTGCAACAGTTCCACATAGTCCTTAGGAAACTGGGAATGAAAGGCGTCAATAAATTCCTCTCCAAAGATTCGGAACAAGAGATTGATAAACTGCTGGTCAATGACGGTCCCTCCCCATGCGCCGCCCGTAGCGCGGAACAGCTCGCGAATTTTACCGTCCTTCCTTACTTTGTGGGCTACAATGTCTATTGTTCCACCTGTAAAAATAAAACCAGTTTAAAAGCATACAAAAACGCGATTCCTGCTATATTCGATCTTTCTTTCCATCGCAATACTCTTCAAAACTATTTTAAATATTTACTGTGTACAATATACCAACCTCCAGCGTCTACTACTATGTATTTGGTTCCGGGTTCAAATGTTGGTTTGGCCATCTGATCTTCCGTATTGTTCCTAAAGTTATTGGACTGAATGGTTCTACAGGTTAAGGACGCGGCCTCGGGTTCCAGGGCGATTAGAAGCTTATTACTGTGGGTGTTGTCTATCAATTCTCCCTAAAAAAAAAACACGATACATTATAAGTGGTCTTCATCGTTTGTTAGTACTAACTTTCCTTATAAAAATTATATGTAGATGAAAACCCCATTACATGAAGGGAAGTATGCGTTATACTAATACTTCAGTGTGTTTGACCCGACTCGCCTTGTAAGCTGCTTCTCTCATAAACTGTTTGGCATTTTCGTCCCAGATTGCAGGTACCGTTATAACCCATCTAATGGTCTGCACATCCGGTTTGTATCCCATGGCCCCCGTCAGATGGCGTAACAGATGCCCCTTCATAAAATGCAACGATTGGCTAAATACGTCCACTGCTAGTTGTTCTTTGCCGTTCACATCTTGTAGAACAATGTCGGTGCTAAGAATCTGAAATAATTGGATGTTTATATATCAGATGACCAAAGGAATATATCTGGTCAAGTGAAACAGTATAAGATTCGAGTCGATACTGCCAACTAATGATACTTTTTACGTTATGGACCCATAGGATTCTGATTTTGGTCTGTATTAGATAACGCGAATAGGTACATGCATTACGTGTTATAGATTCATAAAATCAATATACACGTATATAACTTTCTTGGCACGATTCTAAACATCTGTAAATATTTACAATCGCTAATGATTTGTCGGTAAGCACCCGTGATGTTTCGATGTTTATAAAATCATGGACGCATGGGCTAGTTTCTGCATGGAAATATAAAGACGATAGATCAAAGTAAATTACCTCCATATGATATACAATCTAGACATTTATTACTTTATTGGGATTTGAACCCAGGTCTTCTGACACGACAGTCCAGTGCTCTACCAATCGAGCTAAAGGGTTAACCCACTAGCCAGGCTAGTATGAAGACTTGCATCTCACACTACCACATCAACATGAATATGTCGCGGAAGCTTACCTTGTTATCGTACAGTTTCATTTTGAAGCGATCAAAATAATAATGCTCTGACGCTTCTTCCTCCGTCAGGTCGTTGTATTTTGACACCGCTTCGAATCCAAACGCTACGAATTCGCCGTTTGGTTTCAGCAGAAGGCACGTGGGTGTTTTCTGAAGCAGAAATCCCTGCGTCTGTCCCCAGTTACGATTGGTGTAAATGTTCTCCTTGTTGGACGTCAGAGCGTAGGCGTAACCACTGAAGGTAGTTCCAAAGTCAATGGCGGCGATGATTTTGTAAGTTTCGTCCTCCAGACTGACGGCCGAAGTCGCCACTTCGTCCTCATTGCTGCACTCAGATGTCTTGTGTTCGCTTGTTGCTTGTTCGCTTGTGACATCAGTGGTCTCCTCGTCCGCCATATTGTCTGCAGGTCTTGCCTCCTTTGTCTGGTGTAGTGGTTAATTTTCCGAGAAACTTGTCGACTTCCAAACGCAATAAATTTCCTTCTCCTTTTGGTTAGTTAGGAAATATTACTCCAGAATTTGTTGCATAACATGACACCGAATGTGATTCAAAGCAGTGTTGCAAATGGAACAAAAGACGAGATGCGACGCATCGGTTTCCCTTTGTTAATTCATGGGTAGTTTGGATCGATAGAATTAAGGTATGGAACACAGAGTCTGAGTCGATGCAGTAAGGATGCCTGTGACAGAGCCGGATCAATAGCATGAATCACACGTGAGGAATGACATGGTCTCCCTAAGACAGTCCGCCAAAATCGTGTCACTGGAAGCCCGACCCACAGAGAATGTAGCGGGGATTAACAAAGAATCGATATGAATTGATAAAAGGTACGATTTTCTTTTGTCTAGTTGACTCAATAACGCATTTGATAAAAAAAAAATTACAAGATATCTGAGTAAATTATTTCAATGAAAATCGATATTGAGCATTGGTCGAAGCAACAGTTTCTGGTTTTAAAAATTGTTGTCTTGAATATTAGTACATATTGGTACATGCCAATGCATTACATTGCGAAGGCTTGCATGGTAAAATTATGGAGAAAATTTGTGATACATATTGTAATATGAAATCGTTACATTTCTATTTGAAGTTTGGCATCATGTTTAAATTCCTACAAATCCCAAGCTTCTCACTGTTGTAGAGATTATGTTTCCTATCGATTTTTTTCTTCCCAATAAACGTTTTGCGTTTCCTGGTGCCCAGAGTCTAACGCCAGCCAAATGAGTAATATCTCTAATGGAGTGAGGCCTTTTCTTTTTTGCAGTGTTAATTTATGCAAAAACAATGGCTGCCGAATCATCAAAAAAGAAAGATTTATTGGCGGATGCTAAAAACTTCTGCGATGGGCTTTCTAATGTGTTCATGCTTAAAAAAAGAGACCCTCAAACGAGACATTTGCTCGAGAAAGCCAGAGTATTGATCGAGAGTTTGATATCGGAAAATCAGCGTGTGACGAGCAATGTTACGAGCACTCCCAGGGGGTCAAGGTCGACCGGAGGCATGGGGCAACTCTGGGTCAAATTAGATGAACTGAAGCGTGAAAATGAGGACCTCCGGAAGAAGAAGGGTAAGCCTCTAGATGACCGACCAAGCATTCCACCCAAACCGTCCCAGGGCCCAGGGGACGTTATCATTGCAGACCTTCACAAAACAAAGAGGGAGAATGAAGCACTCAAAGCTAAAGTGGAAAAACTAGAAACGCAGATCAAAGAGATGGACTCTGTGGCCCACAGCGTTCAGGACGAGTATAAGCGGGCCAAAGTTGCCGTGGAAACGACGCAGAGGTCCATGGAAACGGTCCTCAAAGACTACCGACAAATGGAGGACGACTTAAAACTGACCAAGAAGGAGAATGAAAGCATCAAGCAAAAGTATGATTTGTGGTGCTTTGTTTAACATTTATGAAATGTAACATATATTTTGTAACAACTCCATGCTTTCAATGTTTAATCATGCGTTCTTGTTGGTTTTTTTGTAGACTGGCCAAGTCGATGCTGCCAATAGGTCGAACAGATAACCGACATGTAGAAAACATTAGCGAGAAATGTCGCCCCTCCAACATCGCGCAGCTTTATAACACCCTGGAAAGTCAAGAGTGGGTGGACGCCAAGGAAACCCTGGAGGAAGTCACAGACTTTGAGGAAGAAGACATAGTGCAGTTCCTATGCGCATGCGTCATGGTAAGATAATTTTGACCGTAAATTAGACACTTGCTATACTGCTGTTAGAAATTGATGGACATAACCTGCTATTGACTTTATACAGTATTATTGTTTTACATTTATTTTGCAGGCAGCCTTCCAAAGTTGTAAGGAGGTGTACAATGCTATGAAGGCAACCATCGCTGAACTTTTAAGAAAACCTACCCTCGTGGTGAGATGATTCTGCCTTTATTTTAAATTACGGACTCTGATACGACACCTGGAATACACGACATAATGTTGCAACCGATTCATTAGTGATCAGGAATTTTACACAGTCATCAACTAAATTCTAAAGCATTTCTTTTTCCTTTTTCCTTTAAATTTTTTAGAATTACGTGACGGACTATAATTGTAATGACCTAATTAGGCTGGTAGTATTTGGGTGTGTGGCGTGCTATATGACCTGATTAGACTGGTAGTATTGGGGTGTGTGGCGTGCTATATGACCTGATTAGACTGGTAGTATTGGGGTGTGTGGCGTGCTATATGACCTGATTAGACTGGTAGTATTGGGGGGTGTGGCGTGCTGTACATCCTGACCTAATTAGGCGGGTAGTATTTGGGTGTATAGCGTGCTGTACATAATGACCTCAGTAGGCTGGTAGTATTTGGGTGTGTGGGTGACGGGTGCTGTATGACCTATTTAGGTTGGTAGTATTTGGGTGTATGACGTGCTTTATGACCTAATTAGGCTGGTAGTATTTGGGTGCGGGGCGTGCTGTACGTACTGACCTAATTAGGCGGGTAGTATTTGGGTGCGGGGCGTGCTGTACGTACTGACCTAATTAGGCGGGTAGTATTTGGGTGTGTCGCGTGCTTGTATGACCTAATTAGGCTGGTAGTATGTGGGTGTGCTATCTAGTAGCTAAGTTGGTGTGAGTTATACTGACGTAACTGAGACAGATAGGATTTATTTGCCCGTCTGCTTCTCAGCCTTTTGTTTTATCTATCCAGACGTGATAAGCGCTTGAGTTAAAGTATATTAGATATGATTCAATATTCTTGTTCCGTATAGCAAGTTTCTTTTCTTTGAAATAGTATTTTTATTCATTTTTCAGTTAATAGTTCGCATAAGTTCGGAATGACTACTAGTAAGCCGTTTCTAAAATTTCCGGCATATCAAAGATTGATATGATTATTGGACATTCTCTATGTATTTGTACTAAATGACCATTATATATAGTTGTGAGTGACGTCACTTGTCAAATATACTAATAGCCTTGGTCAGTTGTGATTGCAGTACTTCATTCATTATCCCCAATCATCAGATATCGAGTGAAAGCATTAATGATTGTTGTTATTCAGATAAACGATACTTTGGTGGGAGAACGGAACGGGAAAAGCAAGCTACCAGACGACATGACGGATAGCATTGGCCATCAACTTAGACAACACTTTGACGACATTGATCCTGACGTCATCGTTGGGGTAAGCCTGTCAAACAAACACTGACCATAGTATACAACTAATCACAATCCAGTTTTCACAACTCAAATAGAATTCTTGTATAGTCAGAGATTGTTCAAATATTTACATAGAAGTATAATATTCTTCTTTCTTTTCTACAGATGATGTGTGAAAAGCTGACTCTGGAATTTACGGAATTCGTACAACGACACCCACACGAAAATAAAGTGGTTCAAAAATTCATGAATAGGTGCGCAAAGGTCACTTGGCAGATGGTCATTCAACACCCACCCATGTGGCTTTCGGTAGATGACCACGAATTTGATGACGAAAAGCACAAGTTATGGTGGTCATGTGATCAAGCTGCAGCCAGTAAAATCAACTTTTATGTGTGGCCTGCATTATATGACTATAAGCGTGGAAATTTGCTTATCAAAGGCTGTGTGTATGCAAGCTGATGGGCACTCCAGATGTAATGTAGCTTAATATATATACACTGCATTCCATCATTCATCTAACTAACAACCACAAATGATATGATAGCCGCTAATTACATGGATAACCTCCCAGGACGCATTGATGAACAATATCTGCCACCAATGATGTAATTACATCATTAACGAGCAGCACACCAACCACAAATGATGTATATACACCTTATAAAATGAACTACTAGTATATATATCATTCGGGTGAAGTCACAAGACCCAAGTAATTTAGCTTTTGTTGAAAATATATGTACAATGTGCATGTGTATCTTCAACTACAAATGATGTATTCCTTCAGGCTTCAACCACAAATGATACATACATGTATCACAGTTGAATTGCATGTTGTTTTGTACTATATTTTCTATTCCTCCGGACTTGTAAATTCCAAAGTTATTCTGACGATTTACGATGAAAGCTTTAGATGAAGATTTTAGTCAATGAACACTGTGTGTGTTCACCCTATCTACGTGTACATGTGATGGGTGTAGATTTTCTTCAATGAATAGGTGAACATACCGAACAGTGATCAATCTCATAGATCCTATACTAAATACAAATAGAGTTGAGACAAACACGAACCCCTGGACATACCAGAGCTAGGTGGGACTCGGTGCTTAGGAGTAAGCATCCCCTGTCGACTGGTCACACCCGCTGTGGGCCCTTTATCTTAATTGATCAGTTAAACAGAGTAATCCGTAGTCAAAATCGGTGTATAAAGAACGGCTTGACAATTGGTATGAAACACATCAGACAGCATTTGACCCAGTGACAGGCGGTATTGGCTTAAACTAGATCTGTATAATGTTCATAGAAATTTCGAATTGCGGAGATTAAACGTGACTTTTGAAACCCCTGCAACACTTTCAATTTAGGAGATTGTGTATACAGCATACATGTATATTCCTATCGAAGTACACATTTGAAGATTTTTTCTCATTTCCCCCACCGAATCTACTTTGATTAGCATACAAGCTTTGAACAACCAATCATCCAAGACTTTGGAAGCTTTACGCCCATCAATTAAATTGGTGGAAAAGGTTACGATTGATTTATTTGAAAATTCAAGCTTAGATCGATGAAAAGGGGTGTTTAAAGGTGACTGGATAGATCCAAAATGCTTCAGTAGTTGGTGTGTTGGCTGTCAATGATTTGTCCACTATTATAACACTGTTTAATTAGTGGTTGTTAATTATATCAGCAATATTGCTTGACAGCTGATAGTTTGCGTTATACAGCGGAGTCCAAAAACTGCCTGTAATTGTGACCATGTATAATTTGTCAGTAAAGCGCTTTCAACGTTCTTTTCTGGTCGTGTTTGATTTTTATGCTGTAGGTATAATGATACCGTTGTATGAAGTCCTTGTCTGTATGATACCTTGTATGAAGTCCTTGTCTGTTGATATCGTTGTATGAATCCTTGTCTGTATGATACGTTGATGGAGTCCTTGTCTGTAATGATACGTTGTATGAAGTCCTTGGTCCTGTATGATCGTTGTATGAAGTCCTTGTCTGTTAATGATACGTTTGTATGAAGTCCTTGTCTGTATGATTACGTTTGTATGAAGTCCTTGTCTGTATGATACTTTGTATGAAGTCCTTGGTCTGTATGATACGTTGATTAATGAAGTCCTTGGTCTGTATGATTACGTTGTATTGAAGTCTTTGTCCTGTAATGAATACGTTGTATGAAGTCGCTTGTCTTGTAATGATACGTTTGTATGAAGTCCTTGTCTGTATGATACGTTGTAATGAAGTCCTTGTCTTATGATACGTTGTAGCAAGTCCTTGTCTGTATGATACGTTGGATGAAGTCTTTGTCTGTATGATACGTTGTATGCAAGTCCTTGTCTGTATGATACGTTGTTTGAGTCCTTGTCTGTATGATACACTGTATGAAGTCATTTGTCTGTATGCTGTCTGTATGATACGTTGTATGAAGTCTTTGTCTGTATGATACGTTGTATGAAGTCCTTGTCTGTATGATAAGTTGTATGAAGTCCTGTGTCTGTAATTGATACGTTTCGATGAAGTCTTTGTCTGCTATGATACGTTGTATGAAGGTCCTTGTTCTGTATGATACGTGTGTAATGAAGTCCTTGTCTGTATGATACACTGTATGAAAGTTCTTGTTGTATTGATACACTGTATGAAGTCCTTGTCTGTATGATAAGCGTTTTATTGAAGTCCTTTGTCTGTTGATACGTTTGGATGAAGTCCTCTGTGCCTGGTATGATACGTTGTATGAAGTCCTTTCCTGTATGATACGTTGTATTGAAGTCCTTGTCTGTATAGATACACTGTATAGAAGTCTCTTGTTGTTGATACACCTGTATGTAAGTCCTTGTCTGTATGAATACGTTTGTTGAAGTCTTGGTCTAGTAATGATACGTTGGATGAAATCCTTGTCTGTATGATACGTGGTATGAAGTCCTTGTCTGTATGGATATGTTGTATGAAAGTCCCTGTGTCTGTATGATACGTGGATGAAGTCCTTGTCTGTATTGATACGTTTGGATGAAGATCCTTGGTCTGTATTGATACGTTGTGATGAAGTCCTTTTCTGTATGTACGTTGTATGGAAAGTCCCTTGTCTGTATGATACGTTGGATGACGTCCATTGTCTGCATCCCGAATGGATTACGTTGCTATGAAAAACCCTTGTCCGAATGATAGGCGTGTATAAAGTGCACACGTGCTTTGTCCTGAATGGTACATGTATGAAGCTCCTGTCTGTATGATAAGTTGTTGTAAAGTCCTTGTCTTGAATTGAATACGTTGTATGAAAAAACCTTTGTCCTGATGATACGTTGTATGATAGTTCTTCTTGTCTGTATGATACGTTCTTTGAAGTCTTGTCTGTATGATAACAATATAGACGAAGGTTACATGTTAACATCGTTGTAAAACGTAATCATAAATAAAAAAAAATTAATATACAAAAATTCGAGTTGTAGGCAACACGGACCTCCGACAAAAGCGAAGGGAGGATCAGTGCCATGGAGGAGTAAGCTATCCTCTGCTGACGCGGTCCACACCCAACATAGCCCGTAAGTCGAAATAAAGTAAACGGATTACCCGTTAGTCAAATCTAGTAGGAAAATGACAGTCTAACAAAGGTATTAAAACAATCAATCCAAACATTAAATATTATGACTTAGTGATACTTTGTATCGCAAACAAGTCATTTATAGCGACCGTAGAATTTGCGAAAATGATGGACTTCAAACGAGATCTTATAACCCTTGCCAACTTCAACTTTTTTGTTAGTAGTTGGCCTCGCTTAAAAATTCCGCATACGCAAGGCATGCTCTTGCGTATCGAATCACTGCGAGATATACACACCAATAAGAGGTTGATGTGGTATTTACTACATAGAAAGGGAAGTTGACGAATTGCAAAGTTAAAGTCATCACGCTTATCATTATAATGTAGTTGGTCAGTCTGCCATTATAGATCAATGTTAAGTAAAATATTCCAAATTATGAAGCAGATCTGTCAGATTCTGTGGTGTCCTTTATATTCGAGTTCTTCGGATATATTCAAATGGACATAATGTGAAAATTATGGAATTGTTAATTGATAGCACATCATCTATTATACCATAGGGTAAGGTTGAAAGACACGGCAAAGTTTTTTGTATTTTATCCCCGTAGACAGTTTTGTACAAATTCTGCTTCATATGAATATAAAAATAAGTGCTGCCATAAGGGGGTACAATTTAGTGCCCATAGAATTAACAACGGCATTGTTGGAAGACCTGCCGCTGCAAGACTTACATAAATATTATCTATAAGAACCCAAGGCATTGTTCTTAATAATCTACTTCAGAGGTACTTGTGTGGGCAATCAGAGTGTTTTTTTAACAAAAATATGTGTCTTGTTTTCCAACGAACTAGAATTCGTAAATTTTCGGGCTGCCATTTTTGTTTAAAAAAGCAATTTATCTATAATCTGAAAAAAGCTAGATTTTAATTATTCGTGAGGAATCGTTGTATAAAGTGTGGAGAAATCTACGTTTTGATGGCAGTATATTTAGAAAATTCTCGTGATTTTAGGGTTACATCAAAAGCTCTTTAGAGTTTTTAAAGAATCCCACATCTGATTTGACACCACTTCTGGAATATTGTAGTGGAACAGTAATTCTTCCTGAAAGATTCTTTAATAGCTGTTTAGTAAGTTTAATTTTTAAGAGTAAAGAATGGGAAGAGGCTTGCTGGTAAAGCACTTACTGGAACCAGCGATGTATCTTTGTTTTGTAAGGGTTTTCTTATGGAATTTTCGGAAGTCCACTAATGTTGGTAATTCACAAATTGATCCTGATTCTTTCGGAATATTGAAAGTATTTTAAAACAGAAGTGATTATTGAAGAATTTCATCTACGCGTTTTGTGAAAATTTGCTTGTAAGTATAAGTAGGATTCCCCAGATGTTTGAAAATAAATCCTATATGTTCATTTATAAAGACAATTATAAGTAGTAACTTTACAACAAAGACAATGTTGTTACTTGCTTATCAGCTGGAAACTAGTTACAAAGTTTTCATGTAGTCTATGTAACTCATTTACCACTTCTGGGCTTTCTTAAAAACAAGAGGGATAAAATAGTGGCAACATTTTCCCCGTTCAAATGGTGAGAATACGGATTTTAATAAATTTCGAATATTTTGATCCATTCAGGACAAAAGTGTCAAGCTCCTCTCCCTTCAGATTTTGTCAAACGCCTGGCTATATTCTTCCACAGAATCATGATAGTCATGAAATTATGTCGTCATTTAAATGAAGCGAGTTTCTTCGGAATTTAGGACCTTTTAAAATAAGGGACTTAAGATCCTCATTTTGACTAATTTATATCCGCCCGTAATAATATGCCCACGACTATATATTAAACGAGGAAGAGGTAACATTACACTTTGGAGGATTTCGTTGAACTGTTCAATTATCTAGGCACTTGCAACGCTTTTGTAATTAAATAACTTGGATGGCAATAGTGGAATTATATCTACATGTATATGAAATACAAGGTGTTTTGGATATTCATCTTAAAGTAAAGGCGGAATACAGGACTTAGTTTGATGTTGTAAATTTGAGCATGATACGTTGTATGAAAGCCTTGTCTGTATAAATACGCTTTTGCATGACGTCATTTTGTCCTGTCAGTCCCGAAATGATACTGTTGCTATAAAACACCTTAAATCTTGTCCTGAATGATACGTTGTGAAAAGTCCTTGTCTGATGATACGTTGTATTTGAAGTCCTTGCCTGAATGATTCAATTACGTTTAATGAAGTCCTTGTCTGTGATGAATACGTTGCAATGACGTCATTGCCTGTATGATACGTTGTATAAGTCCTTGTCTGTATGATACGTTCGTTGATGTCATTACTACATGTATATATGCATCTATTGTGACCGTTGTCCGGCAGAGTTCTGACCCTTTATGAAATCCCTTTACTGAACATTTGATGTTACACAGGATACTATGTTTGTCCGTCTTTCTCCCAGTTTTCACGCGAAGAGCCCTTTTATTTACAGACTGTTTGGCATGTTTATTGAAGACAAGGATTTATGATTTTCTTCACTTGCTAGAATATGCGCATGCGTTTATGTATGACGACACATGATTTGCTCCGCTGAGCGCCTAAGTCTAGGTCACCTATTTGTTTGCAATACAAACCGTCCTCGTTGAGGGGGGAGTTCAAACGTACGTGCTTTGCGTTTACTAACTACCGAACGCCTGTCATAGTTTTCAAGTAAGGAATTGCTTTTATGCCGACTGTGACGAAGATCGTGGGGTGGGGGCGGTATTGTTTTTGTCCTGTCTGTGCATTTCTGTCTGAAACTTTAAATCTTGTATTCTTATTGATAAACCCTTTTTCTCTGTACCAAAATGTTTGACCATTTTGACCTTGAAAATTTTGACCACATTTCAAAAACTTTAACATGGTCATAACCTATTTACGTATTTATTTCATATTTACACATGCATAATCCTTAATGACATGCCCCATCCACTGGCTTTGTGGATACGGGGTCAATCGTGTTCAACCAAAACACATCCTGTTTGACTAATTTTGTTGGGCATTAAAAAATTTGCGCGTGGCAAAGACCCAGGGCAAAGATTATGATTTCCTTTTGAGAAGACGACGGGTTTTTTGATATAAATTGGCGAAGTTAACAATTAATGTGTTAAACGTAAATCATAATCCCTAAAGCATATATGAAAGTCGAATGTAGGGCAACAACGAACCTCTGACAAAAGCGAATGCAGGATCAGGTGCCATGGAGAGTAAGCATCGCCTCTGCCGACCGGACACACCCGCCCATAAGCCCCTAATTAGTTGCAACAAAGTAAACGGGATAACCCGTCGTCAAATCTAGTACGAATATGACAGTCTAACAAAGGGTATGAAATAATCAGTCAACATATGACTTAGTGATACTTTGTAATCGCAAACAAGGTCATTAGAGCGACTGTAGAATTTTGCGAAATGATGACTTTAAAACGAGATTCGTTATAACCCTGCAACATATAATTTTTTGTTAGTAGTTGGCCTCGCTTAAAATGTCCTCATACGCATGACATTTCTCTTGCGTATCGAATCAACTGGGAGACATACACACCATAAGCAGGTGATAGTGGTACATTACTACATAGAAAAGGCAAGTTGACGATCCGATGCAAAGTCAAGCCATCACGCTTATCATTTAATGTAGTTGTCAGCCTGCCATTAGAGTCAATATTAAGTAAAAATCCAAATATAAGCAGATATGCCAGGTTATGTGGTGTCCTTTGATTTTCCTATTCATACATGTTACAGTATGATTTGTGGCGTCTCAGATCCGACGAATCTTATCGTAAGGTGATGTTGAAGCCGTGTAAAAAACTCACCTACAAACAAAGCATCAATTGGTCTTCTGTACCTCCTCGTCACTTGTTTTCTTTGAGCATGACGTTAGTTAGGATTAACTTGAAAAATAATCACCCGATAACTCAATCTTACTTAGATCCACAAAATGTAAACGCGTAGGCAAATGCAGCAATACTAGCTGGTGTTGCTGAATTCCCATGTTTCAATATGGATCGAGACCGCCCTGACTCTCCTCCGCAATGCGGGGGGTACGAGTCAGAGGAATCTTGGGTTAGTTATCAACTTCATTTTTTTTTTTTTTTTTTTTTTTTAGGTTTCATACATTTATATTTCAATCAAATGTGTTACATGAACATGAAATTCAAAACTACAGATTACATATCATATGAAACCATTGAGAGAGAGAGAGAGAGAGGAGAGAGAAGAGAGAGAGAGAGTTGAGAGAGAGAGAGAGAGAGAGAGAGAGAGAGAGCATAATGATAAGGTTCATACACAGCAAATTGGAGGTATCTAAGTCAAATCAAGATGTTATAGTTTGAAGTTTTATATTTCTCTTATTGTCAGCAATTTAGTTATGTCACAGTCTGCATGGTTTTTCCATTTATGCGTTAATATATTGACCCATGTTTCCCATTTATTCTTGAAATTATCAAGTCCACCAATTTTGGTAGCTATGTATTTCAAAGTTGAAATAATTAATGTGTTTTGATGTCTATAAGCAATCCTTGCATAGATAATTTTTCATTCAGACAGCGCTTCCTATTATATATGTATATATATATATGACTTGCAAATAAGAAAGATATAATATGTTTTCAGAGGAAGTATGGTTAGGATTAAGTCCAAAGATAAATTCTAAAGGATTTCTTGGATAATAAATCCCCTTGTCTGACAATAATCACAAAAAGCATTGAATAATGTTGAACCTTAGATCGCTCCCACAATACATGATAAATTGTCTCTACATGTGTATTACAAAAGCTGCATAAATTATTTGTCTTCAAACCTATCTTAAATAAAAATGTATTAGTTGTTTAAACATATGCATACATGTAGTTTGATTCCTTCATTGTGGGTTTGTGCTTCAGGCAACAATCGATATGATATATAAATGTAATGGATAATCGGAATGGACGAGCCAAAATCGACCGACATTGTCTTCGCAACCGCTCCCTCATGCTGACCAAGTGAATAAGAAGCTCTAGATATCTCCCTTCTCTCTATCATTAATGCTTAGCCTAATGTGCGGATCTTAAGAAAGTTTGCATTCTGAACAATTTTCCGTGGAGGGTTTCTCAAGCAGTTCAATTTTTTTAATGGGTAGCACTTGTGCGCATGTGCTGTAATCATTAACATTACTCCAATATGGACCGCTACTGTGTTCCACGTAAACGCTCGGTGAACAAACTACATGAGCATTCTAGTATGGGCCTATCTAGATTTGAATGTACCCTCATAAAACTTGAGAAAGAGATGGAAAATTAAAAGTTTTCTAATATATAATATCTAACAGAACTTTAAAAACCCCCTTTGCTGCTCCGGGGATCATGATCTCAAATTAGATGAAATTAACATGTACATGATATAAGACAATTTCTATTCATGCTATGGCTTTCTCTGGTCGAAAAGTTCTGGAGAAAATCACTAAAATATCACATCTATTTTCCCTATTTCTTAATCATCTCTCTCTTTGAAAGTGAATGGGATTCTTCGATCGTTTGGAGATTCTTGAATCTTCTTAACGTAATGATACGCTGTATATACGAGTTTGGTTGACATGGACCCAGGTGAGCTAAAACCATTGTTACAGCTTCAGTGATCTAATGAACAAGATATACATGTAGTCGATCGATTGATCGACTGTTTCGTCGCTCATTCATTCCAAAATACATTTCAAATGCAGAATGAAACAGGAGGATTACTGTCTAAAATGGCTGCTGAGTTTCTCATGTTTAAACACTATTAAAATCGATACAGGTATGAAAGTTGTTTTAGTGACCACACTCTGTAGGAGAACCAAAGGCCGCTGAGATATATAGTAAACGACAAAAAACGTCACTGGTGTGGATGGTTCCGTGCAAAGATCATATGTAAAGGACATGGACACGTTTTGAGCAAAGTTTTATATTTGCATTTTGATGTTTAAATACTTAATCAAGTTATTTCTAGTGGTCAGCAAAAATTTGAAAGTCAGTTGTTGAGTTGTGAGTTACAAGTAAGATACAGCCGCTCACACAAATTTTCGTTATGTAAACAAGGCTCCAAGCCTTGTTTATGTTTACAAAAAGATTCCTTCGTAGAAAATATCATGTTTAAAAAACAATATGAGAAACACTAGAAACTGTTTCATTGTGTTTAGAATGAACTTTTGATTGAAAAATCTGCTTTAAATGGAACGTTTAGTAGCATATTCAAAAGCAAAAACATGGATACGAGCCTTGTTTACATAGCGAAAGAATTGTAAGTGCTGTATCTCACTTGTTACTTTAAACAAATGACGTTCAACAGTTTTTGCTGACCATAGAAATACTTAGTCAAACATTGTAAAACATTAAAATTTGCATCTAAAATTTGAGCATCTAATTTGATATATTGATCCCGGAGCATTATTTAGTTCAAAACGTGTCCATGCCACTTTAAAGTACAACACATACATCTCAGTCACCTTTCCTCTTCAACGATACATGCACGTGTGTGAATTCGCATTCTGGTTTGCCTTATACAGAGCTCCAGATAAGGTGCGTATTTGCGGAAATAGCATAACTTTTAAATTACGCATTGAATTTCGAAAGTTGGCGTATACATACGTATTAAGTATTATCAAATACGCATTGGACAATGAACAATTGCGGAATAAAATAAGTATGATCTACCTAATCATGTAATCGGTCCAGGTACAAATGTAAGTGATTTTTTAAGCTGCACTTTGAAGATTCTAAGATTGAACGTAAGGACTGATGATTCGGACTTCAATAAAAAAAATTAAACACATTAGATTTATACAATTACTGGCCTATCTATTATTGAAATTCTTCCACAATGGAATTACAACACACCAAAAAGCAATATAACTCTTTTAAACTTTTTGTTCAATAAGAAAAATCAGCATTGATTTGAAAATCAGGGAGTAAATACACTTTGTGTCAAAAAATTATCTGGAGCTCTGACCT
>CAJDSM010020965.1:0-12641 GCA_903981925.1 Ostrea lurida
TACATAATGTGACACTTTTATTATAAGAACTATCTGGTTTAAATGGGAGGTGTGACCTGTATCACAGTCATTGTCTGGTTTTTCTAGGAAATATCACACCATGATGCCTGTATCATTCTTAGGAACTACATGTATTTAGTTGAATGGGAAATGTGCGACACCTTATTATCGATGATGTCTGATAATTCCATCAAAATCACCTAATCAGTTTTTATATACAGTGGAAAATTTCTTTTATTCTATTGTGCAATTACACATGCCCATGCAGTTAATTGTCTTTCTTTTTCTCTAATACAGCTTGCAACAGAAGCAATGGCAGCAGGATGGACAAGGTACAGCTTTAATATCTTAGAGCATAATTCAGAAGAAAGATCAGAATGGTCTCATAAAACACCCAGATACCGGTACTAATGAGGATATACTATAAATACGAAACTGTCATTGATTTCCAGATTTAAAATGAAAGTAGGAGGAGATGTAAAAGATGATGTCAGACGAGCTAAAATATTCAGGGAGACCATTAAAGAGGACATGTTGTTGGCAAGTATACATACATTGACCTTTTGTATGTAGACCTAAGGTGTCTGCTGCAACACTGCCTTGTCTTTGAAAGCAATACATTTAATGTTATGTAGAATTAGGAAATATTTTAAATCATTAAATACATATACTGTACATAGGGGCCTTACTCAATACTGTATTGTTTTGATATACTGTGGTTTAATCAAATTTCAGGCATTTGTTTAAAAAATAGATTCATTGATATAATATTTTGTGGAAAACTGCATGCTCTGTATATTTTCAAAAGACAGAAATGAATTGTTTGATACAGATGGTGGATGCAAACCAAAAGTGGGAGGTCCAGGAAGCTATTGATTGGATGAAGCAAATGGCAGACTACAAGATTCTGTGGATAGAGGAGCCCACCAACCCTGATGATGTCATGGGTCATGCTGCCATAGCAGAGGTCAGGGTCAATATATTGAGTGCTTTACTTGTTTAATGTTTATTCCAATGCCAGAGTATGAATTTAATGGTCATATCTTGTACCACAGGTCTTTTATCTATATATAAACTGTAACACTACACCATGTGATAAATCACCATGGTATCGCTTTGGAACTTCTTTTAAATTTGACTTTTGAAATAGAGATTATGATTAAAAGCATTTAAGTACAGATTTGTCTTCACTGCAGGCCCTTTTGCCACTGGGTATAGGAGTAGCCACTGGAGAGATGTGCCAGAACAGGGTTATGTTTAAACAGTTCCTGAAAGCTAAGGCGATGCAGTACTGTCAGATCGATGCCTGTCGATTGGGCGGAGTCAATGAAGTCCTCGCTGTTATTCTGTTGGCTGCTAAATACAAAGGTATATGTTCTGATCTGCTACCAAATTTCAAAATCTTGTATTGCTGCTGATTGTCAAACCAATGATATTAATCAGAAGTATCTCTATATCCCAACAGTGGCAACTTCTATGATGTTATTTCTTGATTCTGAGTTTCCGTTTGTTATCACTTCTTTATCCCTCCCCCAGTTCCTGTGTGTCCGCATGCTGGGGGCGTGGCACTGTGTGAACTCGTACAACACCTCTCCATGTTTGACTTTGTGTCGGTATCTGGGACCATGGAAAACAGGTTTGTAATAAATGTTTGAAGCGAGAACTAAATACCATTCTAAATTTATTATTTTTTCAAGAAAAGCCAAACTTCTGCTAGATATACATGTATGTCAGTAAAATGAATAAATAGTTCCAGTCTTTACCTGCACAATGCTTTGTTATATATTTTGTATTGTTCAGATAAACTCATAGTTATCTCCCTTCAAAACAGAATGATTGAGTTTGCTGATCACCTCCATGAGCACATGTTGGCACCAGTTGTCCTCAAAGGAGGAAGATACATGGCGCCAAAGGTAGATCTTTCAATTTCATCTTAAAATTCTAATCATCTGCTCAATGTGTAAACTTTCAGTTGAAATATGCATTAGTGCATGCAATCCTTTTTTTTTGGGGGATTGCAATGCCAAATAATATGTTACAAATAGATAAATGATTGGATCTTGATTGTTCTTTCTGTTACTAGGCCCCTGGATATGTGGTGGGGATTAAGGACCAGGCCCTGGCTGACTTTGTTTACCCCGAGGGAGCAGAATGGCAAAGGATGTTCAAGGAAGGCTTGTTCACACAGGAGTAAAAGCAATCAGCCATACAAACCATGGACCATATATCAGCACAGAAATACAAAGTGAATCAAATGCAGTGCTTATTTTTTATGCATAACCAGAAGACTTATCATATTTTGTTTGTTTTAAGTCCGGGATTACATGGTTGTTTTTGACATAGCATGTTTGTCATTCCTTGTACTGTTTTAACAGTGACCTGCCTTGTATGCTTGATGAATATAAGATGGCATGGCTCTTCAGTCTGTCCATTGGTCCATCTGTTGGTTTAACTTTTTTATGCCCTGTGGCTTTGCAAAGTTAAATTTCATCCTAATGTGTCTTTCACATGAAGTTCCTAAAACCTTGTTAATTAATACATTTTGGCATGTGTAACAACCCAAAAGTAGTTCTTTGAAATTTTTAAATTACATAGCCAGTTGAAAAGGAGAAATATTGTTATTGGTCAACATCTTCAACCAGGAGAAATATTGTTTTTGGTCAACATCTTCAACACTTGAACTAAAATAAGATGTGGAAAATATAGTGTAAGCATTTAATATTAGCACTCATATCTTCAAATGCATTTCAATATTCAGGAATACTTGTGACTATATAAGAATGAAATACATGTAATTATGTTACAGAAGACACGTACATATTTCATGTTCATTATAATGCATTTCATGTTTTGTTGGGACATTTAATTGTATTTACGAGGTGGACTGTGATAAATCTAATTTCATTTTTTGTACCTGGTATCCTCTTTTTCGAATATTATTTATTTTTATGATATTAAAGCTGCTCTGATCATTTTCAGAGGGTAGCAAAGGGATACGCAGAAAAAAAATGCTTAATAAACATTATTTACCAATACACTAATGTGTTAGTTTTACTGTCTGTATGTTTGTTCTGAACCCTCTCATGCCTATCAGATTACTAGCATATCATGGCAATTGAGGTTCTTGTATTTTTACAGAGACATTTTGAGAAGTCTCGATTGTCATGGCCCACTGGGCCACAATAGAAATCCATTGTTGAGGTAACTCAAATAGAAGATATTCTGATAAATAAGAAACAGAGACAAAATGTGTTAGAATTATTTAGAAGTGTGCTAATTAAGTGAAAAAGACGTTTCCCAAAACTTTTAATGAAAATGATGGCCAAGTCGACTTTCAGGCCCTTGATTTCATGCATGCGTTTTATTTTCATAGATTTGGGGGTGTGGGTGACGAAGTCTTTGTGTTAATAATTCTTTTATCTACAAGTGTCACTGCTCAATGACAATTCTACCAATGCTGAAATTTCAAGATTCTTGTAAATTGTTCTGTGAACACATGTACAAAATTTTACCTTACCTTTTATGCACGTAGAATTGAAAATCCAAATTTGTTTCACCACTTGTAAACAAATTCCTAAATTTTGATTAACGGACATGCATGGACACGTTCTGAGCTAAAAAATTTCACATTTTAGTTTTCCATTTTTTAATGTTTACGATGCTTTACTTACGTATTTCTAATGGTCAGGAAATATATGAATCAGTTGTTGAATTACAAGAGAGATACGTCCCTCGCTATTCTTTTTTTAAGAGAGAATTGGATGTGAGAAACACTAGCAACTATTTGACAGTGTCCAGAATAAACTTATAATTTGAAAATTTTGCTTTAAATGGAATGTTTACTAGCATATATGTAAACAAAAACATGACACGAGCCTTGTTTACATAACAACAGTGATTGCAGTATCTCACTTGTACCTAAAACTAGCTAACATTCAAAATATTGCTGACCATCAGCATTACCTTAAAGGGGCATGGACTCGTGCTGAGATAAATTTTAAATTTGCATTTCTAATGTTAAATGCTTAACTAAGTTATTTTTAATGGTCAGCAAAAATTTGAAAGTCAAGTGAGATACAGCACTCGCAGTTCTTTTTAAAACAAGGCAACGGAAGCGTAGCATCCCCTCGCAAACAAAAGATTTTTAAAACAAGTCAATGTGACCTTTGACCTTGAAAATCAATAGGGTTTAACTTATCCATGGGCAACATTTGTGAAAGGTTTGATTATTCTCTAGTGAATGCAGTGTTCACTATCTTGTTCACAAGAATTTTAGTCAATAGTGACCTAGACCTTTCACCTTGACCTTGAAAATCAATAGGATTCATCCTCTCTCCATGGGTAACATTGTGAAAGGTTTTAATGATTCTCTGATGAATGCTGAGTCCTCTATCCTGCTCACAAGAATTTTAGTCAATAGTCCATCTTGACCTTGAAAATCAATAGGGTGCATCCTCTCTCCATGGGCAACATTTGTGGAAGGTATGATGATTCTCTGATGAATGCTGAGTCCTCTATCCTGCTCACAAGAATTTTAGTCAATAGTCCATCTTGACCTTGAAAATCAATAGGGTGCATCCTCTCTCCATGGGCAACATTTGTGGAAGGTTTGATGATTCTCTGATGAATGCCGAATCTTCTATCTTGTTGAAAAGAATTTTAGTCAATAGTCCATCTTGACCTTGCAAATCAATAGGGTTCATCCTCTCTCCATGAGCAACATTTGTGGAAGGTATGATGATTCTCTGATGAATGCTGAGTCCTTATCCTGCTCACAAGAATTTTAGTCAATAGTCCATAGTGACCTTGACCTTTGATCCTTGACCATGAAAATCAATATGGTTCATCCTCTCTCCATGGGCAACGTTTGTGAAAGGTTTAATGATTCTCTGATGAATGCTGCGACTCCTATCGTGTTCACAAGGTTTTGGGGGTAATAGTTACTAGTGACCTTGACCTTGAAAATCAATAGGGTCCATCCTCTCTCCATGGGCAGCAGTTGTGGTAGGTTTGATGATTCTGTGATGAATGTTGCGACTCCTATCGTGTTCACAAGGTTTTGGGGTAATAGTTACTAGTGACCTTGAAAATCAATAGGGTCCATCCTCTCTCCATGGGCAACAGTTGTGGAAAGTTTGATAATTCTGTGATGAATGCTGCGACTCTATCATGTTCACAAGCCAGACACACACACACGGACACACACACATCCACACGGACGCACGGCAGCGATGCTATATCCCTCCGCAACTCGTTTCAAACAGTTTCTGGTGCTTCTTCACGTCTCATTTTGTTTTAAACATGACATTTTCTGCGAAGCAATCTTTATGTAAGTGTGCAGTTTGCTCATTTATTACCGATGAAAATGGTAACTTCAGAAATAATCGAATAAGACACTGCTCGAGTTATTGCGACAAACTCTGTTTCTGAACGAGTTGACTTACTTTCACTTTGCCCCCCCCCCCCCTTTTAAAACAGAATTTTCAATTTAACAGCCAACTACTTAGCTTGCTGTTTTATTTTATGATAAGATTGAATAATTCATACCAACGTATGCATCTGTAATCCAACTGCTTTCAAGTATCTTTGCGTTGGGAGGCAAGCGTGCATTAACCGGAAGTTTGACATTTCGTCGTGAGAGGGCGCAGACTGTTGTAATCATCACATGAGCAAGCAATATATTTCAGAAATAGTAGATGTTAAACCAATTCGCCATGATTAAATGGAAGTGAAAAATTCCCGCAATGTCACATACTTTGTGAAATGAAACGTTATCTAGCTTTAAATTCTTATTCCATGGGATGAAAACGGTTTGATGCCTTGAAACATACGCCCCCTTGTGAAAGTGAAAGTAGAATTGGTTCATCTGAACAGAAGCAATGGCAGATTTTTTAGCAGAAAACAATCCTTGTGGCCAAAATATTTTGCGATTAGTTTCAAGAGGGAATGCGATCATTGCAGAACTGCGCCGTTTGGCGGATTTTATACCCCCAGTGTTTAAACTTGAAACACAACAAGACAGAGTTAGATATGGGGATATCATTTTTGATTTCGCCTATTTTAAAAGCCAGGAGTTTTACGACAACAAGATTGATAGCAAACCCGTAAGTTTTTTATTTACTTGTATTTTATACTTCTTGGTCATTTAGATCTTCTAAATGGAGCAATGAACCTATGAGGATTAGCCTAATAATGCACTATAGTTCTGTTCACTATTTATCTATCTCTGTAATTATTACGAGTTCACTAATAAATACAAAGAATTCAAACTCTGGATGAGTAGCCTCTGATTGTGATATATGTGCATATCAAAAATGCTTTTCATTGATTTATAACAAAGAAATAAGTAAAATTTTGCTGAATATTTAGCTTATTAAATTGTTAATTCATTTACTTTGTAGGATCTCCAAGATCTGGATGAAGAATTTCGAGAAAATCATATAGATATATTAACCCGATTTTATCAAGCATTTGCCAGTGTTCATAAATATGTGGTGGATTTAAATAGGTAACAATATGAAAGAACCATGCAAATAGAGGATATAATTGTAATCAATTTTTAACTTAATATATAGTATGTATTTAAGAGAATTTAATTGGCTGTTTAATCATCTTTATTTAATTGTATGATACTTCCTTAATCTTGACATTTTCAGTTTTCAATAGGTCAGATTTATAAGCAAAATATTTCAATTTTAAGATTTTTAGAAGATTTAGATGAAGGAGTTTACATACAGCAAACCTTAGAGAGCGTTCTTCTCAATGATGATGGAAAGCAACTTATGGTGAGAAGTAATCAGTAGCATAAATTTTTCAGTGCTGTTCAATTCATATTTATTGTGTGAATTGTTACAATTCATTGTCTCCATTTTCATGGTTTTGTCACAGTGGAAATCTTGCCTAAATTTAAAGCCTCAACTAAATACACAATATGTATTAATTCAATGTACTGGAATTGAAATCCCAAGAAAGCTGTAAAATCATAGCAATCCATGAAATTTGCCTCACCACCCCCCTCCCCCATAAAATGTAAACGATTTTCCAATATCTAGATTTATCTATTGACGTACATGTACATCAAAGATAGTTTACATTGTTGTATATATATTAAACAGTGCGAGTCCATCTTCCTCTATGGGGTGATGTTAATCATCATTGATAACAAGATCGAAGGCACGGTGAGGGAGCGGATCCTAGTTTCCTACTACAGATATAGGTAAGATTTTGGACTATAAGAATTCCTTTGATTTCTTGTACACAAGCAATATTGATATGCGGTACATTAAGATGGATCTAGTTCTTGTTATTTTTAACCAGTGCACAAAAGGCGGCTGCGGGAGACTCGAACATTGACGACGTCTGTAAGCTGTTGTGTGGTACTGGATTCCAGAATACTGCTACCGCACGGAGGCCTCCAAATTACCCAGAATCCTATTTCAAGTACCAATGAATTTATTTATAGAATGATTTATTGTATTTTAAGTCCTACCAATAATTTTTTTTCCAAAACAGTTTTGATTTTCATAAAAATCAATATTATATTAATGTTTCTATGATGTTTTATTCAATTTGAATTATTTATGTTACTTACATTATGTTTAAAATCAATGCACAGTAAAACACATTTAATTTTTAGAAAGTCATTTTGTTTCCAATTAAACCTCATAGAATAAATTCATCAGTAGCCAGAATTTTTGTAGACATATATTGTACAAATGGTATTGTTTATGATATCTCATTGTCTCTGAATCTTGGCATCATATTGCATGATATTTACTTTTCCTGTCATGCATTTTTAGCCGAGTTCCCATAAACCCAGAATTTGTGAATATGGTGATTGGTCGTTTACGATCAGATGACATCTACAATCAGATCTCGGCCTACCCACTCCCCGAGCACCGGTCCACGGCTCTAGGTACACAGGCCAGCATGCTGTATATTATTCTGTACTTTGATCCTGACATTCTTCACAACCAACAGGCGAAAATGAGGGAGATAGTGGATAAACACTTCCCAGATAATTGGGTAAGCGTAACACAACACACACACTTTTTGTAGTACTTAAAAGTAAGTAAAACAGATCAACAACATATCGTAAGAATGCTCTGTGAATTTATTTTGGTTGACCGGTTTCGACCTTAGACGGTCGTCAGCAGAACAAGTTATAAGGATAAATTCACTCCTGAAGTAAGAATTTCGGATGCACTTTTCTATAAATATACATAGAATCCAGAGTGTTGCTACAAAGGGATAATGGCGTCCATAGTTCCATAATTTTTTTGCATAGTAAGAAACAGGCTTACATATTTATAATGCACTAAATAGATGTTGGAATATTCTACATGTATTATGTGAGGATTGTGATGTTTTCAATTGTGACGTATAGTAGTGCTTTTTCTGTTGAAAGTTCACAAGTAAAACTTATTTGTGTAGTACCGTACGTCTGTTGTATAATTCATCTCCCTCTCTAATGTTAGGTGATTGGTGTATACATGGGTATGACTGTCAATCTCCTGGATGCTTGGGCCCCATACCGAGCAGCCTGTACCGCCCTGAACAACACTCTAGAGGTCTCCAATGTGCGGGAACAGGTGGGTAGTGTGTTCCTTTATCCACTGTGTTATCCAAGGAATGAAGCTAAATTTGACCTAGGTTATACGATATAATCTAACTTACGCTTTATAATCCGTGAAGCACATTATTTATACCCCACGCAACGCGTTGCGGAGGGTAATAAGTTTTTGACCCCGTCTGTCAGTCAGTCAGTCCGTCAGTCCTGTTTTTTTTGTCAGCGCAACTCCTCTGAAACCGCTCAACAGAATTCGTGAAACTTTGTAGTTATGAAGAACATACCATGTAGATGTGCATATATTCAGGAAATTCTGATTCAATTTTTTTTCGGGGAATTATGCCCCTTTTGAACTTACAAATTTGGCCACATTTAAATATACTATATTGAAACAGTTTGTCAGCGCAACTCTCTGAAACCGCTCAACAGATTATCGTGAATCTTTGTAGTGATGAAGAACATACTGTGTAGATGCGCATATACACAGGAAATTCTGATTCATTTTTTTCGGGAATTATGCCCCTTTGACCTCTTCACCAATTAAACACTGAATGGAAGAAGGATAACATTATTGTTTGTTTAATGAAAAGATCTCTTACTTTATTTTAGAAAAAAAATCCTAGTATAATCAATAGTTAATCAATTATGTGTATCCTTTATAACCGATATTCAGTTACCGTATGATTTTCTACCTGATTGCCCAAAACTACATTTCAAGCAATGTGGAGCGTGGGGTATGTGAGCTTGCTCACTTTTTCTTTCATTGAAGCATAAACTGCACCAAAAGTTTGATTATATCATATATTTAAAGTCAAAATTAATTTAATTCAGAAAATTGCATTTAACATTATGTGATTTATAGTTACGAGAAAAGATTTTTCATGAGGAGGACGTATTATGCTGTAGAAACAATACCTTCATTCTAGGATGTTATGTATTGGGAATAAAGAGCAAGTTATATTACACAATATAATGAGTGTTGCTAAAGTCAATTGAACCACTCAATTTGAGTGGTAGAAGTAAAATAAAATTATAAAGATTTAACTTCTGGTAGTAGAATGAAATCATATGAAAACCATAAAACTGGATAATTTCAATAACTATAATGAACAATTTGGACAATTTCGTTTGTTCAGTCCGTGAAGTACGCCACAAAGATGCAGAAGTTGATGACACCCCTGGACAAGTATCTTAAGGAAGGAGTTCTGACGGAGGAGTTTGTTCTGGATAACATTCCTAAGATGATGAACGTCCTGCGGGACAGTAACGTAGCCCTGCGATGGCTGATGTTACACAGCTCAGGACTCTCTCCCAGTGAGTTTTCTGTTTTTTAAGATTGGAATAGTTCTTTCTTCTTTTTTGGCCAGGTTGCAAGAGTGCAAAACGGGCTTATAAAATGGTGAGCGGTGGGCGGGGAAAGAATTTCTGTGGCGCTTTACTCAGGAACTACTTATCGTAGCCTCATGACCTTTAAGATTTATCATCAGCGGGTGGTCCCATATCGTGGGATCCGATTACAGACCTGTCCGACATCTACTTCCTGTTTACCGACTTAAAATATTTTCCAGTGTTATTCTTCGTAATGCAAATTTTCGTAACACTTTCCTCAGCAATTAATTATCGTAGCCTCATGACCTTTAAGATTTATCATCAGCGGGTGGTCCCATATCGTGGGATCCGATTACAGACCTGTCCGACATCTACTTCCTGTTTACCGACTTAAAATATTTTCCAGTGTTATTCTTCGTAATGCAAATTTTCGTAACACTTTCCTCAGCAATTAATTATCGTAGCCTCATGACCTTTAAGATTTATCATCAGCGGGTGGTCCCATATCGTGGGATCCGATTACAGACCTGTCCGACATCTACTTCCTGTTTACCGTACATATTTACAGCAACCCGGCCATTTCTGTCTTTTACGCATTTTTAAAAAAAACAACATTGAAATCATCTATCTGAATTTGATGTGAACTGTCAATTTGTACAAGAATGTTAAATTGACACAGTTAGATTAGTGTAATAAGTGCTTGTAAATAACAGGTGGTGAACAGAACAAGCGATGTAAGACCCTGAGAGAACAAGTCCTGACAGACTCCAAGTACAATCCTCTAGCCGTCTTCCAGCTTCTTCTTAACACGGGGCAGTTCGAATTCAAACTGAAAGAGGTGTGTATGATGTACATTATCATTTACAGCTTCTTATTCCATCCACCATGTTTCTACATTTAATTTAATGGAAATGTTTATTTTTACTGATGCACATGTTTTTAATTTTAAACATTACTTGACTTATAGATGTTTAAGCAAATGTTGATGGACAAGCAGCAAAAGTGGGAGGACCACAAAAAAGAAGGAAGTGAGCGAATGGCGGAGCTTGGAGAAGTGTTTTCAGGGACCAAACCGCTGACCAGGGTGGAGAGAAATGGTAGGCTGGCTCTTTTTATAAAACTGTAAAGGTCTTTAATTTCGCGGGGCTAAAATTTCGCTATTTTTAACTTTAAGCATTTTCCATGGGTTTAAATTTCACGGAAAGTAGATATTCGAAGCCAGAATCATATACATAAGCACACTGAACAGCACTACGCGGTGGTTTTAATTTCGCGGTAGTTGATATAATCGCGAATATAGCGAAAATAAAACCCACACGAATATTTCCCCCTTTACAGTAGACAGCTTTTGTTGTTCTTAGAGGGCCCTACAGTTATATTACTATACAGTCCCGCAGTGACATATTTTCTGTTCCTCTTTCTAAGTACAAGAAATAATTGTGCAAGATTTATAAATATACTCATGATTTTAAATTTGTTATTTTTAGACAATCTACAAGCGTGGTTTACAGAAATGGCCAAACAGATTTCCTCTCTGAATTATGATGATTCTACAACTGCTGGACGAAAGATTGTACAGCTTATTCAGGCTTTGGAAGAAGTTAGTTTTCTGTGGTGTTGGTTCACTTTGCTACAATTCATTTCAGTTGAAATTTGTAGAAAAAGTATCTGTAGTTTTGAAAAAATCAGTCTGTTGCTTCTCTTTGTCTAATGAAGTTACAAGGACAATTCTTAATGATTTCATTAACCTTGGTCATAGATGTACAGTCAAACCTTGTTATTTCGAAGTCAATGGGACTGAAAAAAACCCTTCGAGATATCTTTTAAAGATTCGAGATGTCAAGGGCAAAATACTTAAAGAATTAGTGGTTGAGACTTTTGAATCCATTCAACATGGCCATGGTGTTCGAGATATCAGCGTTTGAGGTACTGAAGTTTGGCTGTAGTTAGTGACATTCTTTTTGTTTTCCCTGCCGTCAGGTCCAAGAGTTTCACCAGCTAGAGAATAATCTACAAGTGAAGCAGTTTTTGGCTGATACCCGGAAGTACCTCCATCAGATGATACGGACCATCAACATTAAGGAGGAGGTGCTGATTACGATACAGATAGTGGGCGACTTGTCATACGCCTGGGACATCATGGACAGGTGGGTAGCAGACGTCTATAGAGGACCCGGGTTATAAGTAGCAGACGTCTATAGAGGACCCGGGTTATAACGATGTACTAGTGCTCGTGTAATATCATTTAATGCTATTTTTATTTTGTAGCTACACTATGTACATGCAACAAGGCATCAAAAAGGACCCCTCCCTCGTCATAAAACTACGAGCTACATTTCTTAAGGTAACAAGTACATGTATTTCCCATAGGGGGCAATGGTAAATTTAATTAAAACAGTAATATTTATGAAGAATATCATTAGTTTTCAAAAATAATTTTGATCATCTTATAGCAATACATAGTGTTATACTAGAGTTTCTTGGTCTGTGATCTAGTTTTTTTAGCTCACCTGAACCGATATTAAGTATTGCTATTTCATCTTTTAGATGTGTTGCATTGGAAATAGGAAAGTTACATTGTAGTTTAGTCAGCCAGCTATGAACACTTGTGTTTTCCACAAAATAAAGACATGGTTTATATTTATGGAAAGCATTTCTGTGCAACTCTGGATTAAGCACTCCCAAATCTTAGAAATTCACCAGAGTCACTCAGGTGACCTATCATTATCCATTGTTGTGCTTG
>CAJDSM010020974.1:0-10089 GCA_903981925.1 Ostrea lurida
AATTCATGAATATGAATATATAACTTTTTACTTGCAAGTGAATGAGAATAATTCTATTTCTGAAATCGTTTACAGTTGCGCCATTTTGTAACGTTTGTTAGCGATATACCTTCCAACTTGCTGTGCACTTCCATTCTCCATCTTCACCAAGATCCCAAACCTACAATGGCAAATTAGATCCTAAATGACCTAAGTTAAGGAATATAGAAGGGTACGGAATGAACATCAAACAAGATAGATGCTACCTCTTTTGAAAGAAAAAAACCCCTCACCTTTACACTTTGATCACTTGAACATGTTGCCATTCGTTTACCATAAAAGTCAAAAGATACATCGTGTATCAAATCTTTGTGCTCAGATTCAATCTGCTTTGTGACAAACATGTTCCCTACTTTCACATTGCATAAAGCGGCAAACTATTTATATGAAACCCTACCCCATTGGTCAATATGTAGGAAAGTAGCCAATTACAATTAATGTACTATATTCACGAACCGGAAGTGGTATATTTATGTATCTTATGCACCTTTGCACAGAGGACCCATATGCGAGGAATGGTTACTTTTCGGGACTGAAAAAGTACTCGTTTTTTGAGACGAACTAAGCTAATACTGTTTCAGGTCATTAGCATTAAAGCAAATGTATAGTTTGGTTTTTAAAGGTACCTCTCGTAGTTAATTATTTTTACGCATTTGATTCTCTCATTTTGTTTCTTTCATTTGGGAGTGAAAATTGATAAACACGTGTGTTAATAACACTGTTATTTGATATCAACTAGGTGTATTATTTACTATGTTGATTTATATGCAAGGAAGAGATAAAGTTTTAAGATTTTGAAGTATTTCTTCTTCCTGCTTAAAGACCACCTGTAACTAGGCTAGTGTGTCGCAATATAAGATGTCTCTGTGTGTCTTAAATTAAGATAGATCATAAGATGTACATTAATCTACATTAATCTCAGTACTGCATTATATAAAAAAAAACAACATAAAAGTCGAAGAAATCTCAAATCAAATAACCCCCACTGGCTCAGGGTAAAGTGATAGATAGTCAAGTGTCTGCTTTTTAATGATCATTACAATTGGCATGTTTACTTGCTCTTTTAATGATCATTACAATTGGCATGTTTAGAATGATTAAGGTTTACATCTCATTAAAATATCACATTGTAGATGACATATTAAATATGCTTGTCAAAATAGCTGTCATTGTGGTTTTAATGAAGTGAAATTTTGTGAAAGGAAATTAAATTACCATGGTACAGTGTATAGTCAGCTATGTTAGCAGCTTAAAGCTTTTGAGATTTTTGTACTGATCGTGGTTTACAATGATGTTGAAATAACTACATACTTCAGGTTGAACCAGGGTCCACTGTTCAGATCTAAACATGTATGCCTCATGACTTGTTTTACCAAAAAATTCTTTACCCTGAGTGCATTGACCCTTAATCCTTTTCATCTTATTAAATAATTAAATCCCTCTAAGTTAAATGCACTATGAATAACTTTTATTTTACCATATCTTATAATGTGCACAATTAGAAAAGAAAAGAAGTTGTATTTTTGGCTACCATTGCATATCATCAGGGGACTTCAGTTCCATTTTCCAATGTTCTATCTTGCTCCCCCCTGTATGCTATTACAACCAATGACACCCATCTTGTGATAGCTGACTTGTGTGCAGTATCCTTGCAAGACTGACACGTTTCTATCACACTAATCACAAGGGCAAGGTTACTAAATACTTGGGTAGAGCTCATCTCATATAAGAGGTTAAAACTTGCGCTCTGTGTTTGATTGCAACTGGTTAACCCAAGTTGGTACTCTGAGGTATAAAAGGTATTAACTGCCTTTATATACTGTCAGAGTTTTACTATGGTTTACTCTGTAGCTCTGTCAACAAGGGATGCTTATTCCTCCCAGTCACCTGATCCCACCTCTGCTATATCCAGGGGTCCATATTTACCCAATTCTTAATCTATATTCCGTTTAGGATTTATGAAATTGATCACTTCATTATTTTCACCTTTTTTATTAAGATGAATAAGTTGTAAGCTGAAAAAAAAATTTGACAAATGGACTCCAAAAAACAAGTAGATGGAGGAAAACAAATCGGTGGGTGGGCGGTTTGTTTTTTTTATTAATTCTTGATGGTCATTCACAAGGTATCCTCAATTAGAATTACGAAACAAAGTATCATACTATTATGAGTAACTAACTATCATGATGGATCTGATACCTTGCGTATTAGAAGTATGTAAAAAAAATTCTTCATCTGATTTTAATGCAGTTAGTTTAATTGTAGATAATGATTAATTGACAATGACGAGATTCCATCCATACCATGGACAGAACATCCGCCTTCTCCATGACAACATGGTGGCGTACAGGGAGACAAGCTTCGCTCATGCCCTGACATTCAGTGAGAAGCCACTCAGGCCAGGAGAGATATTTCTTGTGGAGATTGAGAAAAATGAGCGAGGATGGAGTGGGCACATGCGGATCGGACTAACTCAGTTTAATCCTGCTGATCACTTTGAGTTACCACAGTATGCGTTGCCAGACCTTCATAACATGGGGAAATCATGGATATTTGCTGTGACAAAATCTCACAATAAAGTGATGTTAAATGAGGAGGGGGACAGTGATAACGGCGACGAACCTTACCAATCAGTTGTGGGTGACACAGATATTGTCCAGACGCCCCAAGGCTCATTTAGTCGCAGTTTACTACTACCATTAGGAAAACTTTTTCCGTCAAATAAAAGTGGAAATAATTCATATCATGTACCCAAAAAGAATGTGCTACCAACAGATGTAGGCAGTAGGATTGGGATTATGTACAAAGTGAACGGTGACACAGCAGAAATGCGGTTCATTATTAATGGTGAGGATCAGGGGCCATGTGCTCGCTATATTCCTTACCAAGGGGGAAACTTACATGCAGTAGTTGATGTGTATGGTACAACCAAACAAGTGCGAATCATTCAGCTGTATGGAGCGCTAAAGCGCTCTGAAATGTTCAGATATTTACTTTGATGATGTTGCTGTTGGTATATTGGTGCAGTCAATGTTTCAAGCTAACAGTATGAACAGTTGGGACAGCTTGAACTGCTGAGTTCAATTTTCTTTAAATGATTTATGTATTTATTATCATTTTATAGCTTTATAAACTATCATTAAGGGCAATCATCTGTCACTTTGATTTTCTAACTTGTACCCTTTGCACTGCATGCATGCATGTCCCAAATTTTATATACATGTAAGATATTTTCTTTGAAATATGTTCATTTTTAAATTCAATTTTTGTTGTGTATGTATAAACAAAAAAATCAGTAGTGCTGCCAGTTCAAATTCAAAAGCAACATTGCAAATTACATTTTAAAAAAATTTACCCACACTTGCCAGTGTGCACAAACACATTATGTACTTTTTGTAATTTTCAGTTTTCTGGTGTTTTTTTTTTCAGTTTTCCACTCTTCAGAATGCATGCCAGAGACAGGGATCCTACAGCTAAACTAATGAAGATGACCTTAACTAAAGCTACCGTTGCCGAAAAAAAACTTCAAGCAGTTCTTGAGATACGAGTTGTAAATTTTTGACTCGTTTCATCTCGTTAAAACTTCACACTTGATTTAGAAATCTTTTATTGTTTGCAATCATGGATACAATTCAATTCCAATTTATTGATAAAGTCATTACAGTGGCTGTACTTCTTTATAAATAACATTGAATAAATCGTGTATGCATACTTTCATAATGTTCTCGTGATCATTTCTGGATTGAGAAACACGCCATGGACAGTTTCATTTCAGTAGGGCACGTTATAGCTCTAGTTTATAGTTTTTTTTATTTAGAAACATTGTGTATATATATTTCTGTATGTAATTAGTTATATACCAAACAAAATGACAATAAGCCATTCCATTTAAAGTATCTCTGAAAATTGAAAAAAGGAGAGGACTGGCTATATAGAACTGTTTAGCTTTTTCATGTGATGTTTATATACACTGCATGTGCAAGAGCCTTGAGTTGTTGGTAATTTTTGTGTGCAAGTATAATTTCATATGAAACTGGCTTCGTACCCTTACAAAATTCATTAACATGATTGAAGGTAAAAATGACACGTAATAGGCCTAATATCAGAAAACTAGCAGGAGATTTAAATCAACAAAAATGACCCTTGGGACTCAATATAAAAATTGTACATGTATTTTTTTTATTTTAGAATTATAATAGTTATATAAAAATATGACTATTTTCACAACAAAATTTAAAAAAAAAATGGTATGTTGAAAAATAGAGCAAGTTTAGTTATGCAGAGCATCATGATTATATAGGTTTATTCTTTAAAACTAATATCTTGTATCACATGTATGGACACTTAGATTTGTAAAACAGGTGTAAAAATGATCATGTTATGATTATACAACCAGTTTCTTGTTGCTTGAAAGAGATAGCCATATAATTGTAGAATATTTACAGAAATCCATCACAAAATTGTGGGTAGGGGATAAAACATTACTTTGTTCTGTAACTTGAGATGCTGGCATTAATTTGTACAGTATATTGAAATAAATTTCCCTTTCAAATTACTTTTATTTTAAATTTTAAAATCATTATTAATTTTGCATTTATTCAGTTCAGTAAGCTTGATTCCATAAAAGCATATAAAAAAAAAATCTATATCTGCCCTTATGTAAATTTTGGATTTACGGTATCATTGACAAAATGAAAATATATTCCTACAAATACAACTTGTAATGATATTCATAAGAGAAATATGTCCCCTATTGCTATGATTATGTCACAGTTTCAAATCATGTAGTAATGATGTACATGTATAATCCTAATGGCATCCTTCCTGTGCTGAAGTTACAAAAGTATATTCTTCTTTTCTTTTTTTTTCCCTCATGCTTTTTATGATTTAGATAAAAAAAATTCTGTGTAATTTTTTGGGATTGGCACACTAACAGGTGTTTAATGTGTGATTTTTGTAAGAAGAGACCTGTGCATTGAAATAGAAATTCTGAATTACCACCAGAAACTTTACATTAAGTTTTTAAAGGGCCATGGACACGATTTGTGATGAAATAAAATTGACAGTTTTTCTTTATAGAAAAAAAGATCATTTATTATTATAAATAAGTATATTAAAAATATTTTTATACAGGATATACTTCGTATTTACATAAAATGTCAACACGCTTTTTATGGCCAGGAACCATATGCGGAGCTGAAAGCACCCAAGATTTCTAAAATGTACAGTAAAAGCATTCAATATTTCAGCTTCTGTTAATGATAAATCAATGTAGGGAGCAAGAACAAAAAAGAAAGAATGGAACTTTTTGTGTTGTGAATGCTTTTTTTTCTTTTTTTTTTTTTTTTTTTTTGGTGCCGAAGGTGCTAACTTTGGGCAAGCGATAGTAGAGTCCATGACAAATAATGCAATACAGGGTTATGTCCTTGTATTGAAAATTAAAAGTTTAGATGTCTCAAGTACATTGTTGAGACAGTTTTTGAAATTTAGGGTTGCTATGTTTTATATGAATCAGATTTCTAAATATTTGAGGAGGGGGGGGGGGGGTATGATATTTTTTTTATTCCCTTCTACAGAAACTGACTCACATTTTTCCTCAGAATTACTTCGTTTTCCTCTTTTAATGATCAAAATCTACTTTTTCGTGTGTTTAAAAGGTTTCACAAAAAAATGCGGTTATACATTTATGAAAGAAGCTCATTACTGTAATATAGAGAGTTTATTATTTGTTGTGGAAACAAATATTGAGGTATTATTTTGAAAGTGTATAGTTATCTAAGTTTATGATATATCACATTCATTTGGTAAAATGTGCCATTTAAAAGTTTTAGATTTTTGTCTGTGCAAAATTAGGATCACAAAACTGACATTTCACTAGATTGTATTAACAAAGCTCAAATCTTGTTTACCGTACTAAAATATTTCTCTTAGAGTTGAAATTTTTATTGTTAACTTTAAATTACTGGATTAAATTTTTGATGTTTCACATCTTTGAAAGATATTTATTTCTAAAAATGTGAACCAGTCCTGGGCTTACTTTATTTTTCTGTAGTGTATGTGTAAAAGAAAATAAAGGCTTCCTTATAAAGCATATGATTGAAAATGGCAGTTTTATTATTGATATTAGGAAAGCATAATACTGATTTTTAATGCATGACAGTTCATTCCTGATGTATCACATTTCTTCAATTTAGTTAATTTTATATTTTCCTTAGTACCCGCAAAAATATGTCGAGTTTTTTCAGTGAAGATTTTTTAATTCAATGTGTTTCAGTTATATGCACGTACTGCTTTTATTAAAAAGGAATTATTTGTAATAATATGGAGAAAGCATATTATAAAGAGAATATGTATACTTAAAAACAGATAGGTACATACATTATGAGTACTGTATTATAATTATAATAAACATTTTGAAAATCAAATGCAAATGATGAACATGTACTCTTGTTTAATGACTTTTTTAATTGATTGAGGTTGTATTACATAATGTATACATGCATAAGGACAGGACTATGCTCCACCTTTTTGTTTGTGCAGTTTTCTTGGATAATAAAATCAATATTTTTATCTTGTTTTGGAAAACATAGGTATTACATGGAACGGTAATTTGTAATGTCACTAAATTATAACTATTATTCATCAAATGGCTCATGGTTGGTATAAAATAATGTAAGATTGACTACTTTGTAAGAAAACAAGCACTATACAAATTTTTTCATTTGAAAAAGCATTAATTTGCAATGAGTTTGGGGCTGTGTTCAAGATATCTAGCCTGCCTAGCGGCTTGGTAGCTACGATCTTGAGCACACTGTATGAATTAACACTTGTTATCCCTACATAGGGCTAGGATAGCATGTTGTTCAAGATCGAAGCATTACTGAGCCCTAAGTAGCCGCTACGATCTTAACGCAGCCCTAGGCTTATCTTGTTGTGAATTGGGATATAGTAACTACCGGTAACCATTTTGTTCCTGTGTGTATTAGTTAAGTCTTATAAGATGTAAGCCACACTTCATGTTACCATAGGAGTAATGGATGCATTCAGACTTCTAACATTGGCATGTAGGGTTACTGTTGGTAATGTAGATTGCCATTGGCATACCAGTGGTACCAATGAAGTTTACCGATGGTAACCATTCTTGCAGACAGTCTAGAGTGAAAGTAGCATTGGTGAATGACATAGCTGTAACAGGAAGGGAGAAAATGCAACAGACGAGACCGGGATCCCCTGAATCTCCAGTCAGGTGCTCTACCAACTGAGCTATCAGGCCACCGGAGATTGAGACCAGTCTGGTCCATTGCATTTTCTCCCTTCCTTTTACATATGGTGCCTTTGACCTCCCCCTGGAATTGCAGGTGAAAGTCCTGCCAGGGGCAACAAGAACCTGGGTTTGTGTGTGTTCCAGGACGAAGACACTTTAAGGAGGGAGGAGTGTATAGTGTGGTCAGCCGGGTACAATTTCCGGTGACCAGATAGTTCAGTTGGTAGAGCACCTGACTAGAGAATTCAGGGGGTCTGGGTTCGAATCCCAATCTGGTCCGTTGCATTGTCTCCCTTCCTGTTACATGGCCATTTTCTCAGGTACAGTTATCATGGCTGCCGGATTTGCAGCAAGAGATCCTGGGTTTGGGGAATCTATTTTGCCCATATTTCTGACAATAGGAGGGAAGAATTAACCTTCCAATTCTTCTCATATTTGGTACACAGGAGGTTTTGAACAATTTTTTTTGACCAATAAAATATAAGACATCATAACTTTAATTTTTGACGTGCAGACATGGCCGATGTGCTATGCTCACCGTAATCAGCTCTTTAACATATCCAAAACTGAATTAAGCAAGAGCAATCAGATTTCTTACCTCTGCCATGGTTACATTACTTTAAAAGTCTTCTGGATCCAGGTCACCACCAAAATTTAATGGAGACTTCCTTAGACCAAGATGCATCTGTGTACCAATTTTCAAAAGCAATCTTACCATTATTTTTTGCATGAGGTAATATCAAAGTCTTCAGGATCCGGATTGCCACCAACATTGAATGGGTTCTTCCTTAGAACAAGATGCATTTATCTACCAATTTTCAAACGAATTACTGATCATGATTGAGTTTTTGCATAAAGTTGCTAACAGGCAAATCCACAAACAAATAAAGAAAGTAACAAGGCAATAGTGAATACAAGCGTAGCATCCCCTTACAATGCAAGATTTATAAACAATAGTGACCTTGAAAATCAATAGGGTTTATCCTCTCTCCATGGGCAACATTTGTGGAAGTTTGATGATTCTCGGATGAATGCTGTGTCTTCTAGTTCACGAGGATTTAAGTCAATAGTGACCTTGAATATCATTAAGGTTCATCCACTCTGCATTGGCAACATTTGCTGAAGGTTGTTAGTCAATAGTGGCTTTGACCTTGAAAATTAATGGGTCCATCCACTCTCCATGGGCAACATTTGTGGAAGGTTTGATAATTCTCTGATAAATGCTGTGTTTTCTATCTTGTTCACGAGAATTTTAGGCAATAGTCTATAGTGACTTTTACCCTTGACCTTAAAAATAAATTGGGTTCATCCTCTCGGTGGGCAACATTTGTGAGGATTTGATGATTCTCTGATGAATGCTGTGTCTTCTAGATTTTGTTCATTTTAGGCAATAATGACCTTTGGCCCTTGACCTTGAAAATCAATAGAGTTCATCCTCTTTCCATGGGCAACATTTGTGGAATGTTTGATGATTCTCTGATGAATGCTGTGTCTTCTATCTTGGTTACAAGGATTTTAGGCCACAGTCAATAGTAACCTTGACCTTGAAAATCAATAGGGTCCATCCTCTCTCTCCGTGGGCAACATTTGTGAAAGGTTTAATGATTCTCTGGTGAACGTTGTGTCTTCTATATTGTTCACAAGGATTTAAGGCAATAATCAGTAGTGACCTTCGACCTTGAAAATTAATAGGGTACAACTTCTCTCTGTGGAAAACATTTGTGGAAGGTTTGATGATTTTCTGATGAATGTTGTATCTTCTATCTTGTTCACAAGTCAGTAGTAACCTTGACCTTGAAAATCAATAGGGTTCATCCTCTCTCCATAGGCAATGTTTGTGGAAGGTTTGATGACTCTCTGATGAATACTGTGTCCTCTATCTTGTTCACAAGAATTTTAGGTCACAGTCAATAGTACCATAACCTTGACCTTGAAAATCAGTAGGGTTCATCCTCTCTCCATGGGCAACATTTGTTGAAGGTTCTGTGATTTTCTGATGGATGCTGTGTCTTCTATCTTGTTCACAAGGATCTTAGGCCACAGTCAATAGTAAACTTGACCTTGAAAATCAATAGGGTTCATCCTCTCTCCATGGGTGACCTTAGTGGAATGTTTGATGATCCTCTGATGAACGCCCTTGCTTTTATTGTGTTCACAAAGTTCCGTTCACACACAGCCGCACGGCAGCGATGCTATATCCCCTCTGCAAATAGTTGCGAGGGGATAATTTTAGCTCCTTAGCGGAGGTAATAAAGAACAATGGATGTATAAAAAGGACATATGACATTACACTATTTACACAATACATGTATTAGCAAAGAGTAGGCAAAGCAATATCTTAATGTGCACATTACATTAAAGCTGACATGAATTCTACACATTTTCATCTTATCCGCCTTATTTCGTTCAGATAGCCTATTTCATGCCACCTGTATATACCCCATAAGTGATTGTCACACCTGAGTGATTTTCTAGCTGAACTCGACCAGTGCACACTTTCGATAGTAATGTATAGGGAATGAGAAACAAATGAAATCATGTTTTAAAACATCATGCATTGCTTAAAAGTACAGTATACTTATTGTATTTCAATAGAATATTAGTGAAAATTTAAGATGAAAATGCGCAAAAAGAAGCTTTTCAAGTATGTGCCACTAACATGTCTGTAACATGTAACAACAAAAAAAATCGCGGCGAAATCATTCAATTACATGTACATACTAATAGAATGGAATAAGCAAAGAACATAAAATAATTATTCACAATCAGTTCTTGCAAAATACTTT
>CAJDSM010020976.1:606-10684 GCA_903981925.1 Ostrea lurida
GTAGTCTATAACAACACACGTTTGCCGTGTTATTTGAACCAAACACCTAAGCACCCAAGCAAATAATTCAGATCAAAAGGAAACTATCGTAAATTAGGCCTAATTGAGACACCCAAGCTAATGAATTAAACTATTGGTGCAATCCCAGTGCGCGTGTAACAATATATCAATTCACTGTTCCAAAAATTTTATGTGGTTACCTTAGAAGCCATACATCAATCTTTATTTACGACATCTCTAGTAAAAGGGCGATAACTCGTACCTCATTTCCGATTGCAAGAACAATAACCCCTGCTTCAGGTGTGTTTAGCGTGGTAATTTGACATCGTTGATAAGAAAGTGACTACTAAAAAAAATTTTAACAAAAATATTTTTTCTTAGGGTGAGATTATTGTTTCCCCGCGCGTGAGGTCGTAGAGATTGCCTTCAAAAGAGGGTGAGTTCTCACCCCAAAAGCGGGAATATCCACATGTATGTTGATTGCCAGTTATTTAATACCGAAGTTTTTGAAAACTATGTTGCCTTTCGGACGATCTATCTGGACCAAGAAGATGTTATCAAAATTGGAACCTTCCTGGCTTCATTCTTTAAACTGACAAAAAATAAAATGGTCCAAGGCCTGTGCTCTATATTCGAATTTTTCGTATTTCAATCACCAAAAAATATGGCAATTTTAAGCAAATCCTTGTGTATTTATGAGTATTTCATTGATGTTAGATTGAGGGCGTTAGATCTTCAGAACACCAATGCCAAAACTCCAAAATATGTTACCACCCTGAGAACTATCATACATGTGCAGAAAATAACTTGTCTGAAATTCCACTTAATTTGTGATCGTTTCAGCAGCGGCCGATATATCAACCTTTCGTGGGGCCCTACCCCTTTTACTGCTATAAAAATATATAAAAAATTGGATATTTACGGTTACCCCCTAAACTTGTAAAATTTAAATCCCAGGCTTGAAGTTTCATACCATTTTTTTATTACTTCATGTAATTCCTATTATCTTTTTTTCTTGTTTACATATACATATAGCAGACTGACAAGGTACGGGTATAATGTACAGGATTGTTAAAAGTTCCAGTTGTGTTATACTGTGAGTTGGTTTAGAGGGTGGTATAGGGAATTTGAATGCTTTCTTTCATTTCCAAGTATTTTACATTGAAAGATAATATTTCAATCTTGTGGACTTGTTGATACTGTACCATGTACCTCATTATTATGTTGTGAACTTAAATTATTTTAAAAAAGTTATTATACCAGCAACGTTTTCGCATCAAGGGATAGTGCAGCTCATTTTGTCCATAATTAAAGAATCTAATGGAGTCAACTCCAACAAGGTCCATTTTCTGGTAAAATAACAATATTATGCATTTATTTCCAGAATACTACCACAATTGCGAGACAGGTGGTTGTGGAGTTAAAACACATCTGACTGACAGATCACACACTAGCCGTGGGCCAAATTAAGTTAAACTGCCGTCATGTGGCTCCAGTCGGTGCACGACCGACACAGCCCATAATTGCAAATGTATTTTAGCGACTCTGAAGGCCACCAACCCAGGAACTTAATGCTAGAACAAAGAAAATAGAACCCTCAGATAATTACTATGTTACGTGGTTCCCTAGCATATAACTTCCGACCCTACATGGTCAAGATGTCAGATATTATCCGAATTACTGCCCAAAAGAATATCGAATCCCTAGGTCTGCATAATAATAAAATTCATATATACCTACAGTAGTATAATCTCTTAATTATTATTCAAAACGATAAGATAATTGGAGTTGATAAAAAATTCGATTAAAATGAGATGTATCTGTCTCTTTAGTTTCCACTGATGTGTAGAGCCTTGTGCTGGGGTTACTTCTATTCAGAACTCGGAGATAATCATATTGATCTGAACTCTTATTATTGTCCCGGGATGATGTGTCGCTTAGGAAGCCCCAGAGGTGTGACCCAGTAGTAAGTTAATGGAGCCGATGGCTGCCGCTCCCTCACATGATAAGGCTCATAATTAGGGACATCACTAGCAGGGTGGGTAGAACGGAAGTTGTGCGCGGAAAAAGCGCCAAGGGGTCGAGGCAGGAGTGGAAGATGCGGGAATACTCCTCACATGGCCACACTAGTCCACTGCACATGATCTGGCATTTGGTTCGTTAACGAGTCCGAACAGAATTGTGCCCTTCTTACTTTAGGTGTAGTGGTATATGTTCGCAGGGGTACTGAATGGTACTCTATGTAATTACTGGATGTGTATACCCATTAGAGGCACGACTGGCTTATATCCCATTATTACAGATCCTCCCCCTAATTGCTAACCCCGAAACTGCGGATATGAAATGGACAATCCGTTGTGTAGTGTGTTTAAATAAATGTAGAGAGAGCGAGGGTAACCTTGCGATTCAAACATCCAAGAGTCTCAGTGTCGTAAGAATATTCTACATAAAAGAATTCCAACGTGATTCAGCTATACTATAAGCTCCAGACACATCAAGGCCCAATAACTGGAAAATTAGATGTGAGGTACAATCTGTGCAATATTAGATAAAAAGTTATTTTATATCTTTTTGTCAAAAGTGGTGAATTAAGAGGACAGTGGACACACAGTCTCAATCAAAACTCAATGAATTCTCAAAATAGACACACACCTACGTTATCAGACAATTCGCCACATCTAACTTTCACCATAAGTCTACAATTCACCTGGGGTAATACAATTCACATGTCCACTGATTATACAATTTATGGCCAGCTAACGTTCTGTACAAGTCTCCAAAAGCAGTTTGTACGCTGAAGAAAGATCATTAGAAAAAACTGAGTACATAAACAAAGATAATTCGACAAGATACATTAAAGACGGGTAGCAACAAACTCCATTCAAAAAAAATTCCCAAATCCGGTGTACACCCCACCATGGAACGAGAATAAATCCGTGTATAAATCTTCATTAGAGGAGTATAGGGCATCACTTTTGCCACTAATCAAAAACCATGAAAATTCGTATTATTATTTGATTAATGGGGGTGGTTTATAATATAGTAAAGTCCGCAAAACTGCATCGTGCGGTAATGTACCAAGAGAAGATGGGAAGCGGCCCAGATGTCGACTTAACGCACTTTTGGTGGGTAGACATTAATACAAGAGCCCCTCCGGTGCGATAAATATCCTCGACAATAATATTAGTGGGTAACATACTTATTTGATCTACTACATTATTGTGAGTCTTCCCACACCCATAAATCCTCGGATTGTCATATGATAGAGTATGATCGCATCAAGTTGAGGTCTACGTGCTATTCGTCTGAAGGTTTTCATGTAAAGTTTTTTCTGGTCCAATGGTTCTTGAGTGTGTAACAATTTGGATTTGATTAACCTTGCATTATGCAGTTAATTGCAGGCGTATAGCATATCAGAGGATTGGCAGAGAGTAAGTTAACCAGGATGTGTATGGTTTTGAGAAGAACTTGCATTGTGTGGTACCTTTCATTGCATTGAGCAATTTAGTCACACTCAGCATTTTTCCCGCCTAGTCTTGTTTTGCTAATATAGGATGTCCTGATATCGATATTTTTAGTATCGCATTGTTCACCAACGTTTATATTAAAGGGCCGATTCGGCCAGAAGCTATTCACGGCTCATGGACTGGTCGTTGAAGGAAGCCCTATCCGAACACGTGTCCCTCCTACCAAGAATCTATGTGTGTCGCTAATTATGACCATAATTCATCTAATTATGAGGTTAGAGTAGGGAATTTCTGAGCATGTTATATTTTGAAAAACTAAAACGTGGCGCGGATTAGGTTTTACTTGTGCTAAATGTTATAACTACAGGAGTCGCCGAGGCAAGAGTTCAAGATTCATGTGGATATACAGGAATAGAAAGTAGAGAAATAATATACCTTTTACCTTAGCATTTATGAGAGAGCACCATAGTTGCGGTAGTAATTTCCCGCCATAAGATTTGGCATGCTGGCAGGTAGTAACGTTGATGACGCGCCCTAGTGGAAGATACCTTCATAAGCTGATAATATGTGAACTAATGGCCTAAGTTCCGTTGCGGGTGCAATGCGTTGAATTATTAGTTACGTCGACTACCTGTCGCTTGTTACTTCCGTATCATATTAATGGAAAATTTAAATAAAATTTTACCATTATTGTTTTTATTAGATGTGTGAACAATAAATACAAGGAATACCAAAATATTGAATCGGGCCATCCACAGGGACCAGGTGTTATTACTGTTACTTATGTGCGTTGTCAAAATATCATATCGTGTGCTACTCAAAAGGAGTTATATTACTCATAATACCCCGTAGTGTGAGGTTTTCCCGTTACACAGTTCATACGGCTTTAAATTCATAAAGTAAACCACTTTCTTTATCCTGCCGTCGATGCATGGTACACTCTATGCACCTGTGAGGACAGATCTCCGATACCCCATCACCTGACCCGGAAACTGTATATTTCCAGATACATATTCCAAGTTCAGGCAGACTGCCGTAAGTACATATCTATATATTAAAGGTACAGCTCTTGGAGTATGGGTATAAAACTAATGTATTTTTATTAATATGTCATCCCAAACTCCGCCGCATTCGGATCAAAACTAGTTTCCTTGAAATACCTATTGAAAATCAAACAACATCAAACCCTTGGTATACGTCCTTGTTCGTGATGTTAATGAAATTGCATTCGTCAACTTGGACAAAAGACTTTCGATACTAGACGCGAGAAAGAAGTGTTGATAAACTGATTTCTCAATCGGGTTAAATAGTTCGACTAAGACAACTCGCAGAAGCGGGTACTAAATAGCCAAAACACCAACAAAAGGCGATCAGTTCGCCTGCCTGATAGCCGCACTTATGCCAGAGATATTTTTGTGCGCGTGAAACAGTCACTAGAGCCAGAGAGTCCTCTACCCGCATAGGAATCACGATGTTGATGGTGATACACGGAATGTCTCTAAGAAAGGGGTAAGGTTTGTGTTACCGTCCTTGAGTTATGTGTAGTACACTACGCGCATTTTTACTTAAAAGCTTATGAATTGCAGTATAACTAGGCCGGGCCGGCGGGACACCAGACCAATTTGGAAATAGCCATGCCTCTCCCACCGGTGACCACAAAGGTGAAAAATGTTCTGTCCATACCAATAGTCTCATGTGGGCGAGTTTCTTCGCGGATATGATGAGCTACCTTATCATAGAGCCCAGTTTTTGGACGAGATGAAGTCCGATGGATCGAGTCTTACAATTTGCTTACTGCACAAATTGTTATATCTGCAATGGGAACAAGCAAAAAACATACACTGAGTTTTATTGGCCGATCCATTACAGGGCCATGGAGCCCAACATACGCAATAGGCGGCTCATGACGAGGAACATATGTGACTGTCATTTCCATACAACACATTGCATGTTTCAAAGTGGCAAACTTTTTATGCAGGGTTTATTATATTTATAGTAAGAGTTGATTCCTCTGACCACATATTTTTAATTTACCGAAATATTATGTATACCATTTAGCTACGTTCACTTTCCAGTCGGATCCTAAACATCTACCAGCCACCCCGATGATTCATTAAGTCTTTTGTATTTTTATGCGGGTAGGTGTAGTCACTGTGGGGTTACTTTGTGATGTCAGAGTTGTGAAGATTTACTTCGACCCAGTCGCTGGTGATAGTGGAGACGGTGTTATAGTGTAGGTAGATTATCTATAGACAAGAGGTTCCACACAGGCCTTAAAGGTGGCCGTATTTGGACACTGGTTCTGAGCTAAAACAAACTAGCATTGGGGCATAATTTCCCTAGCATTTCCATTTTTAATGTTTTACGATTATATGATCTGACAACCAACATGCACTAGGGTATTTCTAATGGCTGCAAAAATCTTGAACCTCATTCTTGTGGAGCACGCCATACAAGGCGAGAATGAAGATATCCAGAAGCATCTTCACAAAATTGAGTACATCTCAGTGTGTAATATAAAGCAACAGCTTGAGTCATGCTTTTTTATACCGTTCCTAAACTTCAATATGCGATTAGAATTATTAATAGACTCATATGGTGTAGCTCTTAACTGTGTTTCTCGCTTGTACGAGGGCTAATATTTTATATCATTATGCATACGCTCTCAGAGTCATAAAACATGAATCACTGTACCCAAAATTATTGTATTACCCATAAAAAACAAATCAGACATCTCGAAAGACCAATATATGACACATACTATTGGGATTTCTCCAACATTTATCAAATATCTGTTATGTTCATAATAAAGAGCGCTCCGAAACTTCGTACCCTCATCCCGATGTGCTCCTCCTTCTAGGATGACGACATAAACCGCTGGTGGCTCTCACCGTTAGTTGATTGTTATCTGGTGGAGATACTATTGTATGTGTGCCCATCGGGTAGTGGAAAATGGAGCACTCCCGTTACAAAACGGTAGGGTATCCATAATTTAGAATATGGTGATGTGGGCGTGATATGCCTCTTACGCGCCCGCCGGGAGTGTGAAGGCCCCAACAAAAGGGAGTCCTCACCCAACAAGCGCGGGGAAGCTAAAATGTTAGACAGTGTGGTAGATGAGTCCCTAGACAAGCAATAATGGCCGAAACCGAAGTCGTGCTCGAAAAACCTTTATGTCTTGCCTATGGTACGGCACTCACAATCAAAACAACCATTTTGAAGCAAACATAATCCCCTTATAAATTTTGCTACATAATTATGAAATATAAAAAAATACATTAGCCACGATCGATGGCTGACTTGGTGTCCGAATGTCGTTGGATCCAGCTAACTTTAAAGATTTTCATCGTAACGATAAGGATAATAGATTCATGCTAATAATTGACACCGAGAACTCGGTTCCTCCTCACTTGCATTTCTCTAAACTGACCCAAATATAAGAACTACAAATGGACGCCCAAGCCCGCGCTTGATGCTGCCAACGATATAAAGCTCTTGAGAACAATCGCAAGGGTCGTGATGATGTCGAGTCCCTTCTGTGTGCACCGCTAGATAATAAATAATGTGTTAGTCCGTGAGTGGGCTCCCATCTATTCAGTCTAAGAAGAAAGCTGTTGCATCCAAGCCTTCTTACGTCACTCCTCTGACAATATTTCTTATAGCCGAGTTCCCATCATACGCAACTGACTCGACGCGCTGGCTGTGCACTGTGGCGAATAGGAGAGCCCAGTGGATTGCACATCTTCCAAATCACATCACATCCGAGGCGCCATCCTTCTCTCAACCTCCACACAATAAGACAATGTATATATCGATACCCTATGTTAGATCGAATTGTTCATACAATATTGATTGTCGTGATAAAAATTACAATTATCTTTGGGTGACAAAATTCAAACCCGTAACGTGTGTTTGTTCGTTTCCAAGCTCAGGTAGTCCCTCCTTAAAGAATTACTTTATGACGAATGCCTTTTGCTCATGAGTCCTTTGGTACCTTCCTTTAACTTTCCCTAGTTTTGTGAATTGACCTGCTAATCTCAACATAAATATTCTAATGAAAATTCAGAATGAAAATCTAACGTACCCCAAGAACCAATACCTTTTGACAAATAATTGCAGTCAGGCCCATCTTATAGCTTCTGAGTACTCCACACCAGAGCATACAACATATTTACAGTCGACTTAATATTACTGAACTCGATCATCAAGGTTAACTCTACACTTAGATATTCACATGTTATGTCCTGATTTCGCGATTATCTATGGCCATCATACGTCGATAAGATAATAGATTCTCAAAGCCACTTTTAATTTTTTATGTAGGTTTTGTAGTAATACATAGGGAGAAATTTTAAGAAGCAGTGACCCACAATAATAGAGTGTATCAGATGATTCTTGAGTGAGATTTCGGAAGCAAGTGGTTGAATAATTAGTATCAACTGAGAGATATTTATTGTTTGCAGAAAGAGTCTTCAATGTTCAAAAATTAACTTTCTAACCATGATAATGACATTATAAATATATGCAATGCTGTGCTGTGTACTTATACATGGACTCCATATATCTGATTAGACTTGAGACGAGATTCCATAAAGGTGGTTAGAAAAACAATCGCAAAATCGATACAGCCTTGAGTGAGGGCCGGCGAGTTTCTTAAGAAGACATCGCGATGGAGGGGGGGCAGCGGTATGCCCAGGGTGGGGTCCACAGTAAATAGGGGTAAAATCAGTTCGGTCATGTATTTGCTAATGGTTCAGAAACCATTGCCAGGCCACGGACAGAAAGGACATTTGTTGCGTATTGAGAGTGCATGGTGCTGGTCAAGTTACGTGTGATGAGAGAAAACCCAACTTAATGCATAAATAGTGCTGATTGCTTACTAGAAAATTTTTTTTTTATTTTAAAAAGTGAAGCTATTTCGTTTAATTTTGTGCCGCTACGACGGCCCAACAGTTACCGGCACCGGTTAATGTGTGGTTTGATATAGATAAAAATGTTATATATTAATTTCAGAGCGAAACCACGTAATGTTCTTTACTATAAGTCAATGGAATGAAATATTAAAATTTCGTAACTATCAATTGAGTTGCGCACCTGATCAGAATATAGTTATGAGTTTCAGGTTCGATGTTATGGAACCAACAGTTGCCTTCTAGTTGTTTTACTGCAGTGACAAGATCACGGAGTAAAATGGGTGCTCCGAAAAATTGTGCAAATTAATGATACATGACCCGATACTCTGACAGCTGGCCTGCAATCGGGCATAACTCTGATTGCCTTTATCATTTACTACGAACAATAAAACCACAAGATCATCGTGCCACCGACCAGTACAGAGCTCAACCCCAGGAGAGTAATATTACTGTATCCTTGTTGAGATTATTAGCACCGCTCCAATGACCAACTGGTTCCCAGCGTGTAGTAAGTGTAATCCCCACCTTTAACAGCGTTACATGCCTTATTTAGGGTCCAATACTACATATTTAAAATAAAGACAAAAATGCGCCCTTCGCCTGAGTGAGTTTTTTTTTACATATTGAAATTCAGTTACTTTCAACAAATATTTGTATATTAGTGTTCCTCCACATGTATCTACCAAAGTTACGTTTTACGTACCAGGAGATAATTATTCTTGAGAATAGATTTCATTCACTTTAATCTAATAGACTAGTGTAAGAGGAAGGAATGTTCAGATGGTTGAGGTAATCTGGAACAAAAAATTACCGTACGTAATTCTACAGATTATTAAGCCAGAGTTTCCTTTCACGTTGCCTTGCTGCGTGATATGATGAACTCCCCGACCCTCAGTATTCGGATATGGTGAGACCCGCTAGTTGCCGTTGGCATATATAGAATGGACGAACCCCTTTTCCTTACCAAAACGATGATTTTAGAACCCAAGCTAGAATCATATAAGTTGAGTTACAGGGGAGGTTAGGTGGTAACCGAATGTGGAATATAATGCCTTTATTGCTCTATTGAGAAATTGGTTGGAAATGACAATCAAAAGATATATAACAATATGATAATTTACTGAACTTTTTTCGTAAACAGACTTTTAAAGCCGTATTGACTCCATGGAATCCACAGGTGCCGTCAAGCGAGCATTGGTGGGCAACGATTATCTGTTACCCCCCCCCCCTCCCTTCTCTTATGAACGTTCATTTGTTTTTGATATCAATTTGAATTGACATTTTTCTAAAAATTGTTTAATGCGACCCGGGATTTGTGAAAATATGCCACGCTAGGTGTGGCAATATTTTATTAAAACCTATACCCGAAAACGTTACGGACCATCGAGAGTAAGTAAAATTCAAGAACTTATGGTCTGCTGCAACACGCCAGGCCGAAGGTCTAAACGTGAGATAGGTGGGGTGTGTGATGGCCCGGGTGGGGGGGTTGGGCCAGCAGGTAATGGTTACTCTGGCCGCGGTCCTAGTTACCGGAGTCCTGTCCACCAAGCCACCTCCGTGAATAAATCTTGGCAAGGTTTTTTTTCATAATGTTTTATAACAAATAGAGATTGCAATAAATAAATAGAACATTGTCCTCACCAGTATGTTACATCTTCTGCAACAGAGAAAAATCTACTCATATAGTTAAATCTCTCG
>CAJDSM010020976.1:10709-22368 GCA_903981925.1 Ostrea lurida
GGAAACATGTGATAAAAAGAGTTCTCCATGGGTTGTGTTTGAAATAAATTTATTATATGATTGAATACTTTCCTAGCTTTCTGATTGGCTGAGATCCAACAAATTAGAAGTCAATAATTCCTAATATCACCTCCACGTGACCCTCCAGGTGAATATTAGGATTTATTGACTTTTGGGTCTCAGCCAACTTGCTGCGATCGATCGATTCACCTCCTTATAATTAAAGCAAAGAACAATCTTTAAGGTTTTTTAATCATATAATGAAATAATTATTGCTGCCTTATCGGTCAATACGATGATTTAGACACCTTCAAAGTAAATATTCACCTCGCCGTTGGCTCGGTGAATATTGTACTTCTCAGGTGTCTAAATCATCGTATTGACCTCAAAAACATTGAAATGCAATCATGTAGTTGAAGACTCGAGTATTTAAAGCATTACTCCTGAAACCTGAGTGGGACCTCAGTTCAGGTTTTAAACTTTATATAAGAGTTATTGTTTAAAAAAATAATCTTTTGAAAACTTTGTGTTCAGCTTTACAGTTGGTCAAAAATTAGTTTTTACATGATTTACACTGAAATATATACCTAGGATTTTTTAAAAAGGACTCACAAAATCAGTTTGTCAATGATGTATGGGGGTGGGGTTACAACAGGGATATTATACTATAAGCGTCTGTATGAACAAGGTGAAAAGGTTAGCATTATGGCCTATTGGCCTCCTCTCCCTAGTAATTCTAACGAGCTTTTTTGACTGGAGCCTGGCCCCGGGATCATTAAACATCTTAAACATCTTAAGCTTAAGTCAAAATCTGAATATTGCAATGAAATGATTGAGAAGTCAATTATTCCAAAATAAATTGTACATCAAATTTATAATGACTGCAAATTAAAAGTTTTCAGTTCAAAAGTAATAAACATTTTACAGGTGATTGAAATTTGACTTAAGTCTAAGTTGTTCCTGATCCGGGCCAGGTCTTTAAGTGTATAACTCTGGAGATGGATTCAATTAACTTTTAGTCAAAACTTGTATTTTCATAAAAGGGCTAAAAATATTGCATTCAGACATGAACTTACTAAAACCTGAAAAAGCTAATTGAAAACTATGAGCGAATGTCTCACAGAGGACCTGACCTCGTTCTTACAGAGATCTCGCTGCCCGAACTGCCTGGTGGCCGGACCACCTTGTGAAGGTGGCAGACTTTGGTTTGGCTCGCTTGATGAAGGATGACACCTACACTGCTTCATGCCGGGGCAAATTTCCCATCAAATGGACTGCCCTGAGGGCCTAGCCTTCAATAGATTCTCCACAAAGTCCGATGTCTGGGGTATGGTATTTTGTTAGATATTAGTACATGTTTTACCACTAATAATGTATTAATAATTATGCTTTATATCTTGTGTAATGATATTTTATATTCTGAATTGCTCTTGTTCAGTAAATCCAACCACTTATTCTTTAAGGGCATACGCAATGTACATTTCACAAAAATTTTTCTATCTCCAAAATTGAGACTTCCAATGATAAGAGTTACAGACAATGCAAAGATCATTCATTCCCTTCAGAATTATTTTGATGATGATGAAAATATAATTATACAACAACTAACAATGTTTTTGTAGTATGTATATGTACAGGGCATCGCGTTTGCATTCTCCAAAGAGAGGGTAACTCAGATCAGTATGAATAATGTGCAAATTACATTCTTCATTCAAATGTATCTTTTCCAAAAACACAGAAATATTGTCTGATTTATTCCAAAGAATATCTAAGGGTACTATGATTTATATTAAGAATAGTTCTATAAAATATTTAGAAGACTGTTATAATTTTCAAGTTTACGGAGATTGAACTTGATGTTGCCTATTTGCAAACTATATAATTCGCGTAGCGGATTATATTATGTTTGCAAATAGGCAACATTGGTTTCAATCTCGGTAAACTTGAAAATTTATAACAGTCATTTCTTATAATTAAATTTCCAACGACTAGAGCTATTTTGAAGTCATGGACTTTATTCGAAGTTCTGAATAACAAAACAAATGTCAAAGTTCATGTCGTAGGAATTCAGCTTCAACTGACGTCACAATAAGGAATCGATCATTTGTCTGTGACATATAGAATTGTGACGTACGAAGTTCAGTCTATGGTATGAACCGTAAAATTAGGGTTTACACGGATATAAACCTGAAAAAATTGTAATAGAACAGATAGGGAGACCGTGTGCAAAATTTGATTATATACAGATAACGAACGTTGCGTATGACCTAATTGTATTATTTACCTTTGATATCTCGAATCCTCGGATACTTCAAACTTTTTTCCGTTCCCATCGTGACGAGTTTTGAGATAACGAGGTTTGACTATATAGTTTATTTGTTAATAAGTACTATGTACTTGTAGCGTTTGGGGTACTGTTTTGTATTTGTGGTATACTATGTACTTGTAGCGTTTGGGGTTACTGTTTTGTATTTGTGGTACTATGTACTTGTAGCGTTTGGGTACTGTTTTGTATTTGTGGTACTATGTACTTGTAGCGTTTGGGGTACTTGTTTGTATTGTGCGCTGTGGTACTATGTACTTGTAGCGTTTGGGTTACTGTTTTGTATTTGTGGTACTATTGTACTTGTAGCGTTTGGGTTAGTTTTTGTTTGTGGTACTATGTACTTGTAGCGTTTGGGTACTGTTTTGTATTTGTGGTACTATGTACTTGTTAGGTTTGGGGTACTGCTGTGGGAAACTGGCTACGTACGGAATGTCACCGTACCCAGGGGTGGACTTACCGAGGTCTACCATCTACTGGAGGACAGTACCGGATGGACCGCCCTGCCGGGTGTCCCGCCAACGTGTACGAACTCATGATGAGATGTAAGTACTATCAAAAGGAATGTAGAACTGGTGATGGAATTTATTTGTTGATGAAATGTAAGTACTATCAAAGGGATGAAGTACTGTTTAAAGGGAATTACTCATGATGAAATGTAAGTACTGTCAAAGGGAATTACTTGTGATGAAATATAATTACTGTTAAAGAGATTTACTCATGATGAAATGTAAGTACTGTTAAAGGGAATTACTCGTGATGAAATATAATTACTGTTAAAGGGATATACTCATGATGCAATGTAAGTACTGTTAAAGGGATATAATCGTGATGAAAATTTAAGTACTGTTAAAGGGAATTACTCGGGATGAAATTGAAGTACTGTTAAAGGAATTTATTCATGATGAAATGTAATTACTGTGAAAGGGAATTACTCGGGATGAAATGCAAGTACTGTTAAAGGAAATTACTCGTGATGAAATGTAATTACTATCAAAGGCAATATAGGTAAAGGAAATTGCTTGATAGGAAGCATCATATTTTATGAGAGAAACACTAGAAGCAGTTTGACTGTGTTCAGAATGAACTCGTAAATTGAAAGAAACGTTTACCAGCATATTTAACATTTGTAAACAAAAACATGACATGAGCCTTGTTTACATAACAAAGACTTTGTTTACATAACAAAGAATTGTGAGTACAGTATCTCACTTGTAACTCAAAAGCTGACATTAAAATTTTGCTGACCATTAGAAATACCTTAAGGGAGCACTGCAAACATTAAAAGTAGAAAATAAAATGTAAGCTCAAAACATGTCTATGCCCCTTTAAAGGAATTACTCATGATGAGATGTAAGTATTATTAAAGGAAATCACTCATGTTAAGTGAAAGTACCATTAAAGGAAATCCTGTTTTTGAGTTTTGATAAGAGGGTCCTTCAGTTTGATAATTGGAGGAAAATGAAGCATCATTTTATATGTAATACATGTATGCGTAATTCATGTTCAATATAAACACAGTAAGCATGGTAGGAGAGAAGGTGCATCATGTATTCATGTTGTTCTATTTATAGCCTAGTCGTCATCATGATCAATGTTGGCATTTCATGGTAAACTTTATATTCCCCCAACAAGTGGGCTGGCATCATTTTATATGTAATATATGTAATCTTTATATTCCCCCGGCAGACTGGCGTCATTTTATATGTAATACATGTAAACTTCATATTCTCCCCGACAGGCTGGCAGTGGGACCCGAAGGACAGACCAACATTTCAAGAGATCCACAACTCTCTGGAGCATATGTTTGACAAATCAAGTCTGAATGAAGGTAGACACAATGAATGTTCCACATAAAATCATAAATATATTTAGCTCTGCGTGTAGTATTGATTACAACACCTCGTTTTCTTATAGAAATTGAGAAAGAATTGGAGAAAACCGATACAAAGAAGATCCCGATTCTTCAGTCATCCAAGAAAAGAAACGTATCAGACGGTGATCACATGGCAGACGCAGGGCAGATGAGCGCAGGTTCGTACATACTAAATAGCATGAGTTCAACATTTCGGCTGTTAAAGGTCTACCTCTACATGTTGTGATCTGTCTGTTTTGTAGGTTCCACACCGCTACGGGAGAGAAAAGTCTTACCCTCCAGGAATTCGGATGAATCTCTGAGACAAGTGTCTGCCGTCTTGTCCAACAAAGCCAAGAAAAAGGGTGGTGCTGCACCGCCTCCTCCCCGCAGGACCACTTCCTGTAAGGAACAAGAAAGTGCCAACCTGGAAAACGAACTCAAAGCCAAGATGAAGCTCCAAAAGGCCAAGATTGAGAGTTCTAGCAAAGCGGAATTTTTCGGTGAAAATGACTTGGATCAGTCTACCGCTAGTGATTTTGGACCAACAATAACTTTGCAGCCTTCGAAACGATTGGAGTTGGGATCCCCTAAAACGTTCCAGAGGATGGATTCGAAAGAAGGAATAAGAACATCAGAGGATGGAAGCATCGGCCAAAATAGCTCAGACAGTATTAAACGAGCGCCAATTGATAAATCAAAATACATGATTAATGTTGATAGTGCCACTAAATCCCCTTCATTTGAACAGGGAGATAAAAACGCGGGCAGGAAGTTTTCTATTCCATATCATCGAGAACTACGATTAGCTTCTGATGTGGAAAACACCAGAAAATCAGACAAAGAGACAAACACGAGTTTCATGGAAGACAGTAAAGATTTTGGACAGGTCCAAGTGAAAGGTAGAACTTACCCCAAGAAAGCTTTACCCCTCCCCTCTCATGCTCTCCAGAGAAAAAAGATCGGAGAGCCGTTCAGGAGAGGAGATTCGGAAAAAGCTAACACAATGGTGGCCAGAAGTCTGGATGNATTACCCCTCCCCTCGCATGCTCTCCAGAGAAAAAAGATCGGGGAGCCATTCAGGAGGGCAGATTCGGAAAAGGCTAACACAATGGTGGCCAGAAGTCTGGATGCTGAGTCGGATCAAGTCACCATTGGGCGTTTAGATGTGAACAATGTTACTAAGGCAATTAGTCGATACGGAACAATTCCCAAAGGCCGGAGAATTGAGGCTTACCTTGCCTCCATGCAGAGTGGCGTGGAGCAGCAACGCGTGGATAACCTTCCCACGGTGGAAGATCACGATTCGGGTACAGACACCGCGAGCATTGCTTCCTGTCCGGTGTTGTTACCCGAAAACGAGAATGGAGGTGACCAGTGGAGACCAAACCAGAATGTGGTAGCTCCTGACTCCAAGGAAGGAATAAAACCAGAACCCAACGTAAAACCGTCTGCTGTTGTCAAATCCCAGTCTCACCATGTGATAGCTGAGAATCAAAATTCTCATTTTAACTCCTTACTTCATAGACAGAAATCTGATTTGACCCACGCAGGTGGTGCATTAGACTCTTTTTCTCGGCAGTATCCTGATCCCGCTCAGAAACCAAAACCTAGTCCTCGATTATCCAGAATGTTTACTGAGCAAGCAGATCAAGACAGCCACCATGATAAAAGTGTGGACCAAGTGCCCCCTTCCTCCATGTCTCAGAGTTTGTACAAATCTCTTCCTAGTTACTCTGTAGACAAAACGGGGGACAACGTATACACCCCCAAGCTTCCTTCTGAAATAAAAGCACAGTCCGATTTCAATTCGCCAGCCATGAGACCACATCTTGCTCAAAAAATGAGGTCATCGTCGATCGGGGATTATCCGTACAGTGAAGAGTCAGCGGAAAAGGAGGATAAACAGAGTGCTTCGGTGTTATCTAAAGTTGCAATGTTTCAGTCTGCAGGACCAGACTTTTCGCAATTCAAACCGTTTTCACGAGGGGAGCAGGAACGGAACTCAATGAGAGAAGGCAAAGCCAGCAACCTGGAGGACATTATAGCTGGTAAGCCCACATTACCAAAACCCCTCCCCCACGGCATCGGAATGCAGCAGTCGTTTATGTCGAAATCTACATTTGATTCCTTAGAGCCTGTGCATGAGAACTATCCGCATGCAGGAGGGAATTCCGATTCCGAACTTCCTTGTGTGTCTCGCGACAGTATTTTAAATTTGTCATCGGATGTTTTATCTTCCCTGGAGAGCTTAACCAGTACAGGAAATAAAAACAGTGCAAACTTTATGATTCTGTATGAGAAAGTCCTACAGTTTCACGACTTATGTTCTCAGTTCTTTGATTCCATGCCACCACATGCAAAATTTCACGCAAAGGAATTATTATCACGCCTGTTGACTTACGGTGAAAGTGTGAAAACAGTCTGTAGTTCCAATCCTTCAGTTGGCATGAAAATCATTAACGATGTCCATACGTCTGTCCAAGAAATTGTGGATCTGATAAGAAAGTGATGATGCTTATAGCTTGCATGTAAATCCAATTTTTATTTTCATCAGGTTGTATTACTGAGGACAAGTGTTGATGTTCTTTGTATACAAATGTATTGAAACTTTTAAAAGCCTATCAATTTCTTTAGTGCAAGTATTTGCTTAGAGTATACAAATCTGGGTATTTTATTTTTTATTCCAAATGGCATTATTTTTCCCACAGCATTGCCACTATATCTACACACGGTTGTAAGTCGCTTATCATGACTACTAATGGTTGTCCAAAAGTTATGTCCCTTTGATGTTCCAATATGATCTTCAAATAACCAAGGTGTCATATAGTTTGTGTGAACTTCATTTTATCATCAGTTGTAGCATTTTCATCTTTGAGTTTTATCAGTTTCAGCTCTGTAGATAGGACATCTATGTATATGATTGTAAATTAACGATTATCGATCGCATTACCTTGAGGGGTTTTATGTACTGCAACTGATCACGTTACCTTGAGGGGTTAGGTACGACGCCCTTTACCTTGAGGGTTAGGTACGACGCCCTTACCTTGAGGGGTTAGGTACGACGTCCTTACCTTGAGGGTTAGGTACGACGCCCTTACCTTGAGGGGTTAGGGTACGACGCCCTTACCTTGAGGGTTGGACGACGCCCTTACCTTGAGGGGTTAGGTACGACGCCCTTACCTTGAGGGGTTAGGTACGTCGCCCTTACCTTAAGTGTTTTATTGATAGTCTTCTGACTGATCACAGCCTACTGCAATATTATCAGTCTTCAGACATATACAGGATAACACAAAAAATTAATTATGCACATTTCCTCGTTATTAGATGTACTTCAAACAAATCATACAAATTATTTTTGCCTACTTAAAACAGAAATCCTTCCATTTAATTTATCAAATGTTGCAATATAACAATCCCTTTTGGAGAGTAAGTTTGTGAATTTAATATGAATCATTTTAAAATTTAGAAACTTAAATGTTTGTTCATTGTAGCAGTGGAAAAATAAAATAGACATCAAATTTCAAGTTATAAAATTCATATTGACAATAGTGTTATTTCTAACTTCTGTTCTAACTTTCAGCTTCTGTTTTAGTTTCTTCTCTGTGATATTGTGTACTTGTACAAACTGTAACCTTTAAATCTAAAACTGTAGAGCTGTTTTACAACGTCTGAAAAGTCAAATGTAAATATTTGGAGGAAATACATCTTTGCTGGGATTTTAAAAAAACCTGATTACTGTAGTCGTGTATCCATAGGTCACTCTATTTTAGAGCTAACCTGTACAACAGTGAGAATGTTGGGGAGTATAAGTTATTGAGAACGAACTGTTGTAACTTGACTTTAGAGCAAACCTGTACAACAGAATGTTAGGGGGAATAAGTTATTGAGAACAAACTGTTGAAACTCGACTTTAGAGCTAACCTGTACAACAGAGAATGTTAGGGAGTATAAGTTATTGAGAACGAACTGTTGTAACTCTGTGAATGATTGTGAACTTCTGTGTTCTGTTCAGCCATGTCCAGAAAGCTTTATTTAAACTTCTTTTAATACTCAAGGTACCATAATTGTAAAATGAATCTTTTCAATGAAAATACATTTTTATAAGTGATCACAGTGTTTGTTATGTTTTATTGTGTTTTACAGTTAGAAGTATTGGCATGGTCAGTTCAGAGAATGTATAACTAGTAAATGTATTACACTGTATATATGCTCTGGTCACTCATCCTAATGGTCCCTGATCTCAGAACAGCTACAACCACAGGTAGAGGTATTGGGATGGTCAGTTTTGAGTGTACTACTAGTACATGCTCTGGTACTACCCAAACGGTCACTGCTACCAGCACACTAACAAAACATGTGTAGATCTGAAATCCAAGTAATTGGGGAATATTTGGGTGTTGATTAATTACAAAGATACTTGAAACATCTTTATACATCCATATTTAGACGGGTCATATTATGTTATGGCGTTTTCCATCCGTCCAAAATAATCCGGGCAATATAACTTCTGACCTTCTCTGTAGATTTGAACAATATTTCGCAGAATTACCGGTATTGCCCTGGACCCAAGGAAGTGTCATGACCTTGAACCAAGGTCAAAATGCACATAATGGTTTTAACATTGTCCGACAATACACGTAACTTTTTACAGAGTGCATGGATCGGAATGATATTTCACAGAATTGTAGGCCTGGACCATAGGGTGTGCCATGACCTTGAGAAAAGGTTATTGGTTCAAGGTCATTATTCACATAATGTATTTAACATTGTCTGAGCTGTAACTTTTCAGCGAGTGCATGGATTCAAATTGCCCTAGACCCAAGGCTGTGTCATGACCTTGAGACAAAGTTATTATCCCCTCTCAATTAGTTGTGGAGGGGATACAGCATTGCTGCTGTGTAATGTCTGGAACTGTGAATATGATGGAAGCAAGGGCATTTGTCGGAGAAATCATCAAACCTTCCACAAATGTTGTGCTCAAGGAGGAGTATGAACCCTATTGATTTTCAAGGTCACTATTGACTTAAATTCGTGTGGAAAAATTAGAGGACACAGCATTCATCAGAGAATCATCAAACCTTCCACAAATGTTGCCCATAGAGAGAGGTGAGCCCCTATCGATTTTAAAGGTCAAGATTGACTATTGTGTTGCGAGAGGATGCTATGCTTACACAAAGGTCAAGGTTACACTACAGTGTTTTACCTTTTAAACACTGTCTGGACTATAACTCCACTGAGTGCATGAATTTGAATAATATTTCAAAGAATTGTTGCCTTGAACCCAAGGATGTTTCATGACCTTGAGTCAAGGTCATTGGTCAAGGTCCTAATGCATAAAGGTGGTTTTAATATTGTCTGGGCTGTAACTATTTGCCAAGATCACAGAATTGTTACCCTAGATCCCAGATTGTTGCACTGGACTTGAGGATGTGTCACGATATCTACATTCTGTTTCTGTCTTCTTTGAAATATCATGACAGGCGTATAATGGCGTTGATCTTAATGCCCAATAAAATGCCAGAAATTAACTATAATTTAACACGGCATGAAATAATGGATATGACAGTTTTCTGTATTCAAAAACTTTATTATTTATAAAAAATATGAACAATGCTTCTTGCAAATGATACATTGAATACTTGAGTGACAGTCCTCTGATAACCAAACTATTGCACATTCTACCATCATCTGGTAAATCGGAACTGTTGAATTGTAAAGCAGCCGATCCTGATTCTATTTCTTGTTGAATCAATGTACATGTACAAGGGGACACTTGTGCACCCTCTCATGCGAGTCTTTGTTGAGTGATGGAGAATCGCTAGTCCTCACGTGCCCTCCAGTTCTAGTCTTTGCTGAGTGTGATCAAGGATTTCTATTCCTAGCTCGGGCTTTAAAATGTCCTTAATCTGTAACAAAGGGACAGAACTCTCAACATATTGCCAGATTTAGATATACATTGTACAGTGTATAAATTTATTTACTATGGGTTAAATTTACCGGGAAGTTCAGGGATGCTTCGTAAGTGTAAAGTACGCTGGTGTCGTACAACTGCATTTTATGGGCAGCTAATAGCTGGACACAATTCCGTAACCTAGCAACCACGTCTCGGTCCGCTCTTTGTACAGGCTGAAAAATTAAAGTATTGTCAGGAGTTTTGTTGACCAGTTTTCCTAAATATATAAAACATAATTAAAGTATTATATGTAATATGTAAAGATCACGCAATTTATTCTGAAATGTGCCACGGCCCATTAAAGGAAGTTACATGTTAAATTCTTAACACTACAATCACCCATTTCATATTCATATTTTTTAGGGATGGCAATCGAATACAGAATGCATTGCCAATCGGTTAACCACAAGGCGTTCCGACCGTTTAACCGGTTAATCGTATCAAAATAAATATACATTTTGAGACATCGTTGAGGGCTTCAATTTCTCAAGTTTTCTCTGTTTATATGCACAAAAATACAATGCAACACTCCAGTAATATTCTTATGTTGAATTAAAACAATATAAATGTAATAAGTGTGAGAAAACGAAGAAAGGATTAAAAATGTAAACCCCAGTTCATTTTTTACTTTCACCATTTTAACTGATATATCGTAATTTGCCATTTTATTCCCCCCCCCGCCCCCCCTCCCCAAAAAAATGCTCAACGTTGGCTTGAGAATGTGTGAAGGGGGGATGTTCAATGATAAATCGAGTGGTGAAAACAGCTAACATTTCACACTATAACCAATAATCTCATTGTCATTAATGTCAGACTAAAGAAACACCGTAGCAGGACTGGACGCAAACAGTAAATTACACGTTTCTTCACGCTCCGCTATACAGGGAATCGTCTCCAAATTAACTAATTGATACATGAAAATCAAACATGTCACTATTCAGAGCCTTTGGAAGTGGTTGGGAAATTCGTGGTAGATACATTTAAATATACACATTTTTAAGGTGGGTTTTTTTCACTAACCGATTACGGAATTTGCAACGGTATTACCACTGTTCGATGGAGTAATCGGTTTTACCGATTAAAATTGCCATCCCTAATATTTTTAAGTCATACAAGTATTCTAATATCCACAGGGGCAATACTGTAGAATCTACAATATACATATTGTGTAATTAGCGGGAGCAACACTCCAAAGGAAAATAATCAGTTTTTATTTTACAAAAAAATGTGTTGATCACTAGTCCACTACTGACTTCGCGTTCTTACAATTCGACATCTACGAGTCGTTTCACAATACTGAATGCGGAATCTGACACTGGGCCTCAGCCTTACCTCCATACTGAGCTGGTATCCACCGGTTTGGTCCATCTCTTCCGTTTCTGTGGGACAGATCCACACGTAGCCATTGTTCCCTAGAATAATGGTGGCGCCACAAGGAAGATGATGGAAGTGTGTCTTCCGCCGCTTGATCAAGGAGGGAGAGACCTGAATCAGAGTGCCTTGTCCTAACTGTGGAAAATAAAAA
>CAJDSM010020978.1:813-14290 GCA_903981925.1 Ostrea lurida
TGGTTCTTTCCATTTTTGTATTCGATTTATACTTATAACTGGATTGTTAAAGGAACAAAAAATCCGGGACTTTTAGTAAATTTGAACGAACATAACTTTTTTTCAAAATCAACGCAAAAACTTATAACTTTTTTCACACTATTCATGACCATTCGTCACGATAGATTAAAGACTAGGCATTTTGATAATCGCTTCTTCATAAATCATAATATTCAGATCTTTTGGTCACTCATTGAAAAATTTACTTTGTTGAACATCACTTTGATTATCTGCACCGATTTCTGAAAGGAACATGGACACCTTTAGAGCTAAATTTTATATTTGTATTTTTAAACTTTATCTATCTATTTAATCGCTAGAATAGGTGTAACAGCTCAAAGCTTATACTTTTCTTAATGGGTCCAGAGAACAAATTTTAATGTCAGTTTGTTGGAGTTATGCAAGATAGATCACATGTGCTCAACCAATATCTCTTGTTATGTAACCACCGGCTCCAGTGCCTATTGCTTATGTTAGTCCAGTAAATGGTATATACTTTACAGGCACAGCCCTAAAACTAAGCCGGTGGGTTTTTAAAACCAAAATGTATCTGTGGGATATAAACCATCTGGGAACAGCTGGGTTTATTTTTGTTCACCACTATGGCAAACTTTGGGTAATTTTGAAAAGAATCCCCCCTTTTTTAAATGGACACGGTCCGAACCCCAGTTCGCCTACACTGCCTAACCCAGTCATGCACAGCATAACAGTCACACAACCAGCCCTACCCAAGATCACACAGACCCTAACAGTCACTACACGCATAATCCAGTCACTACACAGCCTAACCCAGTCACTGCCGACACGCTTAACCAGTCACTTCCAGCCTAACCCAGTCAATACAAGAACCATACCAAAGTTCCCTCACAGCCTAACCCAAGTCACTACACAATATAACCAGTCACTACAACCATAGACCAGTCACTACACAGCCCTCAACCCAGTCACTTACACAGCGTAACACCCAGTCACTACAGACATAACCCAGATACTACAGACCATAAACCCAGTCACCGCAGACCGGATAACCTAGTCACTACAGCCGTAACCTAAGTCACTACACTGCCTAACCCAGTCACTACAGACATAACCCAGTCACTACCACATAGTATACCAAGTATAGTGAATACTAGGTTAACAAAAACACTGGCAGTGATCGGGCCTTGCTTACATGTAGCAAACGTAATGGAGCAAGTTCTAGGTAATCTCACTCTGTAACATCTACACTAAATGCCGTCTCAAATTTTTCGCTGACAATTAGATGAAAGTTAATAATGACGACTAGTACTAGGTAAACACCTCAAAAAGGCAATATACCAATTTAGCTCAAAACGGGTCCATGCCCATTTAAGTTGATATTAGAAAGTTGCAGGAGTTCCTTATTTACTGTATCTACGTACTCTTTGGTTATCAGATCTTCCAACAGTGTGTTGGAATTCCCATGAGCACGAATTGTGCTCCTTTATTAGTTTAACTGTTTCTATATTCATTTAAAAGCTTCTACTTGAGAGCAAAAATATCTTATATGGCCTTCTAATTGACATAGATATATCGACGACGTTTTATATATTAACAATGCTGTAACATTGATAAAATGTATTATCAATTTTTTGCATTGCAGTTGATGATGCTTTGGTGAAATTTCGTAATGTTTACAAAAGTAATTAACGGCATTGAACATTGCTTACCGATTCATGCTTGTAATGAACAATTTGATAGAAAAATAAGGGTACGTTAAGAGAGAAACCCCGAATAAACCGCCATAAAATTAGTACTGAGATAAATTCGTCCTGAGGGACAGATGTCTTTAAAATTCCTCATCAGTAAAAAGACAATTGACATTGAAAGGCAAAGATAAGGAAAAGTGATCAATCTCGTAAGTCCAATATAGAATACAAAACAAGAGATGGGCAATCACGGACCCCCGGACACACCAGAGGTGGGATCAGGTGCCCAGGAGGAGTAAGCACCCCCTGTTGACCGGTCACAGAAAAGAATTAAGGTAGATAAATAGTGTAAAGTGTAAACATTGTCCTTAGTATCGACAACTAACATAAACGGTGGCGTTGTCCATCACTCTGTAAGCTGTTCCTATAGAACCCTCCCCGCCGTCCTGTTCCTCCCACTTCCAGTCAGGGCCTTATAGAAATAAATAAGACGTTTATTTCTTGTAGACAATTGAATATCTTATGCTTTCATAGATTGCACAATACACAATTCAAAAGAATAAAATAAATAATAAAATATAAAATGACCTAATACGCCTTAATCTAAAAATACTCTACAAGGCGCGTAAACAACATACTAAAATTACAATTAAACTCAAAGAAAATCCATAGCTGCAAAAACGAAATACCTTACACATTAAAAGATGCCAACATTAATTCATAAAGAAAAAAGTAACAATCAAGACAATTTAAAGTAAATACTGATGCAGGCAAAAACTCCTAATATATGAAACAATAAGTAAATCTAAAATCCCACAACATTCCCAATGTTCGGTAAATTTAACAGTAGCTATAATGTTATAGATTACAGAAAGATGAGTTTAACAGACTTTAAAACATTCAAGATTTGCTTTCCTGACGGCTAGCAATTGTTCACAGATGGGATGCAGCCGTTTGCTGAATCTGCTTCACCGTAGTTTAGTCTGACTGATGGTACATGTTAATATATCTTGCCCGGTTTCTGGAAACGCAGGGCTCTTGTCGGTTGTAGGAATAAATGAGTCGTAAGATATCCTGGAGCAAAGCTTGTGGAACTTAAACACATATAGAGAATTTGTACTGATACGATATCACGGAAGCGAGATGACAGAACAGTTGTATGACATTTTCCTGTCCGTGTAATACCTTGCCCAGCGGTGTTTGATATTCGCTGAGTTGTTTGTGAATTGTTTGTTAATTATGATGAGTGCAACATCAAAGAAAATTTGTACAGATGGAAATTTGAAGGTACATTCCGTGAATGAATGCTTTTTTATTAGCCGGGTACCCCGGCTATAGGCATGGCCTGATCTGCGTGTAGTAATCCGGAAGCGGCCCCAACAACCGCCAAAATAAAATTGCACTCATCATAATCAATCCATTGTAGTTTGTTTCTGAATGATAAATCCATGATAACTTTTTGAAATTTCAAAGCAAGTTTTGATATTCAAAACAATTGAAAGCGAGAGGGATATTGTAGCGGACAGTTTAAAAGGAAACTTGTGCTGTCTCTCTATAGTGAGCTAGCGAGGCTTTTCTGGCCATGATGTAGAGTTTCTATTTTGACCACGCAAGTTAAGTAAAGGCGAGCGTGGTTAGCACCTGGATTGGTAAACGCTATATGTTACAATTCAGAATGTTTCACTCATATGGAGACGTCACTATTGCCGGTGAAGGACTGCAAAATTAGGCATATGCCCTTTTCAAGAACAGGAAGAGATCATTATCGAGCAACACCTACTGTGAACACCGTGGTGTTTTTGGGGTTGTTGTTGTTGTTTTTGTTTATCGAATTTTGGAGGAGGGGGTTATTTGTTAGTTTGTCTGTCTTTTTTTTGGTTTTGATTTGTGTTTTTTTTTCAATACAGTACCCGGCTCTCAGTACATTAAGTACTTTGATTTAATTAAACGTAACCCAAAACTTTTCGACAGTCAGACACATCAACCCACGGAGCTATCATGCAAAGCAAAGCCAAGAAATATATCGCTAATATTCGTTTTTCCTTCGAGTTTCGAAATGGAGCCATCCCTCTAACAATTTGTTATTCCTCTTTATATAAATAATATACGGTACCAATTTTTATGCACCACATGATGCGCATTTCGACAAATTAATTCCTCTTCAGTGATGCCTCAAAAGCGCAAATGCTGGAAATCCTGAAAACAATGAAAGTAAAACTTATAAAAGTGATGCAATGTATGCCCAAAAAAGAGGAAATTGGGGCCCAAAAAACTTCGAAGGATCAGGAGCTATTCTGAGGAGATAATCCCTTAATTTGTATATGAATTAATTACCACTAGGAATTAAATACATATCCGATGTCAAAGCTAGAACATAGTACATACAACTACGGCTGTAGAGACCCTCGGGGACAACAGTCCACCAGCAGAGGCCTCGACCCCGGGGGTCATAATAGAATAATATACCGGGTACCAATATTTTATGCATCCAGATGCGCATTTTCGACAACATCATATGTCTCATTAAGTGATGCTCTCAACCGAAAATGTTTGAAATCCGAAACAGAAAGTAAAACTTAAAAAGGATATGTAGTTGCCAAAAAGATGGGGCCAAAAAACTTTCGAACGGATCAGAGCTATGCTGAGGGAGATAACCTTAATTTGATATGAATTTCATAAATTTTACACTGCAAGTAAAATACATATCGTATTTCAAGCTCAGTAACATAGTACATAGCAACTAGGCTGTAGAGACGCCTCGGGCTAACAGTCCACCAGCAGAGGCCTGAACCAGGTCATAATATAAAATAATATATCGGTACCAATTTTTATGCATCAGATCGCATTTTCGACTAATTGTCTCTTCAAGTGAGCTTGCAACCCGAAATGATTGGAAATCCGACACACTGAAAGTAAAACTTTATAAAAGTGATCAATGTAGTGATCAATATATAAGGCGAGTTGTCATGGATATCTTCTTCGCGCCACTGGGTATATCTCGCGGTGGCTCATTGGTAGAACTCTCGCCTCGTGATCGGGAGATCGTGCGTTCGAGTCCAGTGCTTGAACCCGGTCGCATCAAAACTAATATGTTAAAATAGGAAGCGATTGCTCCTTTGCCAATAGCTCGGCATTTAGAAGTGAGAATCATGGGTCTTTTGGATACGGCCTTAAAAACGGAAGTCCCGTGTCGCAGCATGTGTGGCACTCAAAAGAACCCTTACTGTTAAAAGCTATGAGTGCTAAGCATATGTCTAAATTTGCAGCCCTCCTACGGCAATGGCGACGTTTTAATGTGAGTGAAATATTCTCAACGGGACTAAAAACAAATAATCAATCAATCAATCTAATAAAATACTTACCTCTCTTCACAAAACAACCAACAGCAACTAAACCATCAACAGAAATTCTTGGTTCGTCACAAATCACAATATCGTAAACATCATTCACTCCATAGCTGTAGACAAACTTATTCCCAGTATCCCATTCCACGAGTACTAAACCAACTGTCTGAATAAAATAATAATACACATTTCAGCATGGTCATTTATTAAGGGTATGGTATTAAGGGTATGGTTTAATAATAATTAAAAAGAATTAAAAAGATATCTTAAATCCTTCAAGGAACTAATTAACGGTTTTTGATAAATATGTTTTTCATGTTTGATGTAAACAAAATAAATAAATAAAAGTATGACTCATTCAAAGTTGACAACCAAAATTTGGACTTTTGAGTGCAAATATAAGTGTAATATTTTAGCATAATTCTGTAAAGGCAAAGATAACGAACAGGGACAATCTCTTAAGTCCTAAATGTAAAGGCAAAGATAACGAACAGTGATCAATCTCGTAAGTCCTAAGTAGAATGCAAAAAACAGGATTTGGGCCAGCACGGACCCCTGGACACACCAGAGGTTGGATCAGGTGCCTAGGAGGAGTAAGCATCCCCTGTTGACCGGACACACCCGCCGTGAGCCCATAGTCTTGATCAGGTAAAGGAAACAATCCGTAGTCAAATCAGTGTGTGAAAACGGCCTAACAATGGTTTAATCTTTTTTCTTATTGTAATTGAATACAAATTTAGAAACATGAAATTTTGCTGAGAAAAGCTGTTCAGAGGAAATTCGGGCTGATTATTTTAAAATGGCTCCACTCCAATATCAAAACTTAATCTGTTTGCTTTTGATTTAACTTGCAATAATTGTTTGCCTTTGACTTATTTTGTGCTGATGACTTGATGTAGGTGTGTGTCTGTCATCACTTATCGTGTCAAGCTTGCCTTTGACTTACCAATGTTATGTAACTTTGGGTCATCATGTTGTACTACATGTCTTTGACTTATCTTGTATTACATACCTTTGACTCACCTTGTTCTATATATGTGTTTGCCTTACCTTTTACTAAATGCTTTTGACTGTCTGTCTTATCGATGACGTATCATATACATAAGTCTTTGAATTACTTTCTACTGTTGACTTACCCTTATCTCCATGTCCAACTATAGTTCCATTGCCCTCGCTGTCCTGGTTCTGAAATCTCCAGTGGGGACCACGGCAAACCCTTGTACCGAGACGGGGGACCGTGGAATATTTTTCTTTATAAGCGAGGTCATCTTCTTCTTCTTCCTTCCATCTATTTTGATTTCCAAGAATTCTCTCTCTATTCTGAACCAATTCGTATATGATATCCTGGAAATTATAAATGTCAATGGACAATATCCACCCTGGCAAAAGCAAACACTATATAGTTTAAATCAATGTTAGCGGGACATGGACACGTTTTGTGCTAGACATTTGTTTCCACTTTTAATATTTACAGTGCTCCCAGAAGGTATTTCTTATGGTCAGCAAAACTTGAAAGGTCAGTGGTTGAATTACAAGTGAGATACAGCTCTCACAATTCTTTGTTACGTAAACAAGTCTTGTGCCATGTTTCTGTTTACTTATGTTAAATATGCTATTAAAGTAAGCAGAGTTTTTAAAATACAAGTTCATTTTGAACACAATCACACAGTTTCTAGTACTTCTACTTCTGTTTTGAACGTATTTTCTATTAATAAATTTCTACGTAAACAAAAATATGACACAAGCGAAGTTAATATATATATATATAACCAATGTCCTCTATTACGATGGCTTTGATTGGATTCGAAACGAGAATTTACACGTCGATAAATCCGAAACGTTGACGTCACAATACGCGCATGAAAACAAACAACGTAATGCACGACTATTCAATTTTTTTTTAATTGTTCAGTACAGTGAACAAATTAGAATTGTAAAATTAAACATTCTTTTTGAAAAAAATTATCGATGTGTAAACTCTGGACATTTTTACTCACAAACTCAAATAAAAGTGTTCGCATTTTATCAGTTTGGAGTAAAATGTCCAGAGTTTACACATCGTTAATATCTTCAAAAAGAATGTTTAATCCTATAATAATAAAAAAAAGAATTGCGAGTGCTGTATCTCTCTAAAAACTCAACAACTGACGTATAAATGTTGCTTGACCAATAAAAATACCTTAATTAAGTATTGCAAACATTAAGAATGAAAAAATAAAGTAGAAAATTTTGAGCTGAAATCGTGTCCATGTCCTTTTAAGGCTGAAGGAAACCGCAATGCATGCCCCTACTCAGTATTCTCACTATCGACTGAAAACTGTTTAAAGCCAGCTGCAATAAGATTCTTCTCCGTAACTGTATATGTGTAACTAAGCAGTGCTATGGAAAAAAAATGTTTTCTACTGGGACGAAAATGCGTCAGGATCTGTGACAACAAGAGCAACGCCAAAATACCATTATACGCCCGTCAAAGCGAAATAACTTATGGTTGATATGTTTTTTTATAAGCCATTCAATTATTTTGTGAAAAATGATTGAAAGCGATGAAAGAAGTAAAAAGTAGCAATACTATTGCCTTAACATGATTAAAAACTCATTTTGGACACGAGACAACAGATGGATGGACTACATGCTTAAATAACACACCTTTAAAGGTTCCTTGGGTCAAGGGCACACATCTTGTGGCATATTTATATCCATAAAAGCAGAAAAAAGTTCTAGCCTGGACAATGTTAAAACTATATGCATTGTGACCTTGACATTTGACATTGGTCCAAAATCATGACACATCCTTGGGTTCAAAACAACAATCTGGGTGGGGAGTAGTTCTGCACGTGATAAAGAGTTACAGCTCATACAATGTCAAAACCACTATAAGCATTAGAACCTTGATTTTTGACCACTGACCTTGGTACAAGGTCAACAAACACCCTTCACTCAGTGAAAAGTTATGTGCATTATGACCTTGACCAATAACCTTGTATCAAGGTCATGACACACCCTTTGGTCCAAACCAACAATTCTGTGAAATACTATTCAAATTTATTCACTCGGTGAAGATATGGCTCGGACAGTGTCAAAACCACTCTGCACTGTGACCCTGACCAGTGACCTTGGCTCAAGGTCATGTTGTTGTCTTGGGTTCAGTGCAGCAATTTTGTGACATATTGTTCAAATGTAGTAATGTACCACTATCACCTGCTATGGTGTGTAAATGTCTCCTCAGTTGGTTCGATACACAAGGCATGCAATTGCGTATTGTGATTTTTTTAAAGCGAGGCCAACTACTAACCAAAAAGTTGATGTTGCAGGGTTATAACCGAATCTCGCTTCAAGTCATCATTCGCAAATTCTAACGGTCCTATAATGACCTTGTTTGCGATTACAAATTATCACCATGTCATATGTTGACTGATTTCGTTCATACCCTTTTGTTAGACTGTAATTTTCGTACTAAATTTGACGACGGGTTAACCCCGTTTTACTTTGTTTCGACTACGGGCTCACGGCGGGTGTGATTGGTCAGCCAGAGAATGCTTACTCCTCCATGCACCTGACCTGCCTTTCGCTTTTGTCGAAGGTCCGTGTTGCCCTACACTCGATTTTGTATGTTTTTGGGGACTATAGATTACGTTAATTACTTTGTTACTTCACCATTTTATATCTAAAGAGAGGGTTAAAACGTTATGACCTGAGTGAACTATTTCGACCGGACGCCGAAAAGACAGATAACGCCATGACATGATACGCACCATCGAGAGACAGGCGTATAAAAAGGCACATTTAACACAACACAACCAATTAGAGGGTATCAAGTGGTAAAAATGACACACTGATTGGCATAAAAATGGAATACTATGCGATATACATTATATAAAATGGAATTCAAAGTGTTATGAAAATGAAGTACCACTTGATATAAAAAAGAACATATCTATATTGATATAGAAATGAAATACCAAATCGTCCTCGTCATAAGTCTCACTTGGATTTACGAATTCAGCAATAAATCTCAAGTTTTCTCTTTCAATCATCTTATCATGTGTTGTCTTGGAGACACGATCCGCTGCTGACTGTGAAAATATACTTGAGTTCAACTTTTGTTACTGATCTTAAATTCCAGAAGCAATTTAGAATGATTATAGAATGTAACAGTTGAAGTATTAATGGAATAGATATTTACATAGTGGATAACGTAACGTGCCAAACGCTTTGCTTCACGAATCTCCAACACTTTTCCTCCGTTAGAGAACGACGATATTGTGTGCAATAATTCCTGCAATATTTAAGTGAGCGTCACAAGAAAAATAACATATATCTCAAAGACTAATATATCGAGCATAGAAAATTCTTACCAGTTTTATTGCAAAGGATTTACTGTTTCAATTTTGACTATGTTGTAGTCTAGCTCATATGCTTCGTATACTATAAAATCACATGATAAGAGGTGAACTGTGTCTGTTGAATATAGTATGTGAATTAAACTGGTGATTTAGCCTTCCCTTATTCTTTATTGCGGCACCTACCACCTACGTGCCAAAAATCAAAAGTCACAATATGGCCGATGCACAAGTCAAATATCACATACCTATATTTCATTTCCAAATATTGCTGATTTTGAGGTAGTTTGACCCGAAACATTTTGACCAAGGTATAAATTTAGATGTCACCTACGAATTGATCAAAGGGAGGTAAGAAAACTGTCGTCTGCAGACAAAAAAGCAATGGGTGTCAGAGGAAGGGTTTTAACAGATGTTCATAAAAAATGAAGGTAACAATGGTGGAAAAATATTGGGAATTTATAGATTTGTGGTGTGCTATTTTTTTTTTCAAAATGGAAAGGAAATCAGGAAAATATCAGTTTACCCACTGAAAGTGCAAGGAAGTCAGATTTTGTATGTGTTTTTGGACTATGATTATGTTTGATACTTTGTTACTTCGCCATTTTATATAGAAGACTTTTGAATATTGTATTCTTTCGAGGCAGTGAAGCAAGGGTATGTACGGCAATATGATGTCTTTATCTTGCGCAGGGAAATGTGTGCTGTTAATCTGAGGTTTCCAAAACTGATGGATTTACAGCTCTCTGTTCTATCCTGATCCTTTCCCAGAGAATCACAACACTGCAGACACAACTATATTCATAAGTGTGGTGAAAATATGTGATACACTGGTATTTTACCTCAAAAGTCCTAAGATAAAAAACAAAAAGGAATGAGGAAAACCTACTTTGAACGAAATATTAATATGCTCAGATTTCCGAAGAAAAGTTCCTTAAACTATGCTTTGTATTCTATTTGGGTTGATCACTGTTCGTTATCTTTGAATTTATATTTACACTACTAGTATAATACTGTAAATGAATGTCGAGGCATGGTGTGGCTATTGTGACATCACTTGTATTGCGAATGAAAAATACTAGCATTTTCATGTTTTCTCATTTCATTTTGTGTGCAATATTATAAATTTATTGCATGATAATGAGGGGGATACCTAAATTATCACTAAGTCATCTGTTGACTGACTTGTTTCAAACCCTTTGTTAGACTGTAATTTTCGTACTAGATTTGACGACGGGTAACCCCGTTTACTTTTTTTTGGACTACGGGCTCACGGCGCGTGTGACCGGTCGGCAGAGGATGTTTACTGCTCCATGGCACCTCATCCTGCCTTCGCTTTTGTCGGAAGTCCGTGTTGCCCTACTTAAATTAAAATAAATATTGTAAAGATAGAAATTACATATTTATTCAAAACTAAAACTGAAAATTAATGTTTATGGTAACGTTACGAATGTCAGAGTAATTTGGTTCAAAATTCAAGAATCCGCTGAAACATACATCCATTTTATTTCGAGTGTTTTTAAAGAGATCTCTGTTAGTTTTTCTAGCCCTAACAAAAATATTTAATATAGGCTAGTTCTTGGACTTCCTAAAAAAATGTGAATGCCGACATTTACACGAAATCCAGTCTCTTGTCAAAAGTCTCTTTAGAATTTCACTGACAATTCAGTGAACTTTTTTTTGTATTAGCCTTAATTGCGAGAAGAGCGTTAATTTCACCAGAGCTAGGAAAATAAACCTATCCGATATTGTTTAGGTATAACGTCTGCTTACGTATGACTTCTCCCTTGCACGTGACTGTCTAGACCAATAAGACATCGCGTTGTATGGAATCATCATAATGAGGTATAGTGATATTACTTACGTAATTAGGATTTTCTCCAACTGGAAAACAGAAAATCGGATGATTAACTCCTATTCGATAGGTATGTGAACAGAGGATTGTTAAAACCTGTATAAAGAGAAATATTCCATCATTTACATCCCAGTATGCATAAAGTCTTTGAAAAAGGAAAACCAATGCCAAATCAAGAAGTCGTCTACGAAGAAATCATGATGTTACATGTACATTAGTATATATATATATATATAGAGAGAGGAGAGAGAGAGAGAGAAGAGAGAGAGAGAAGAGAGAGAGAGAGAGAGAGAGAGAGAGAGAGAGAGAGAGAGAGAGAGAGAGAGAGAGAGAGAGAGAGAGAGAGATGTTATTTCTATTCCATCTTTTCACGAGAGAGATATATATATTACTGTTTTTACGCCGTTTTGGCAATATTTCAGCAGTCATTTCACGGCTGGCCACGAGAGAGAACATGTTGCTAATGTTTGCAGAATAATTACACGATTTTCGGGTCTGAAATTCGCCTCGTTGTCCCTGGCATTTACGTTGCTGAAGTCTGTTACTTTGCCGTCAGTGAACACGGCTACCCGGCTGGCGTGAGCTGCAATGGTATTAAAGAATTTCATATTTTTTTTCTAACTGTTCAATACAATGAAAATTAATTGCAGTCAACGAATTACAATTTATTATTATTTTTCATTTTAATTTCTTAATTTCCATTGGTCGAAACAACACCACGTGACTTATTATAAATACTGTTTTAGACCTGATGTTTCCTAAAATAGCATATCCTTTCAGCTTTCTATTGTCACATTTATTGTGCTCTCCTTTCAGCTTTCCATTGTGACGTCACAATTATAGTGCAAAAATCAATCATTTAGCGTTGCATTATTACACTAAATATTGTGATAGTTATTGCAGCAAAATGTTTGAAAAATAATAAAACAATTATAGCATGTTAAAATCGGTCAATTCATGGTTTTATAACACCAACCCTGTGTACAATATAAACCTCGGACTTCGTCCTCGGTCAATATTGTACTCAGGGTTGGTGCTATAAAATCATGAATTGACCTCATCAACATTCTATAATTGTATACTATTTTGCTACAAATTTTCCAATGATACCACCTACAATCATTATGAAAAAATGACACTATGAATTCAAAATAGTATAAACACAACTTTTGTAGCATCGTATGATGCATTCAAGAACATGAGCGCCAAAAGTTTGAACGATATCAAGTAATAAATACGTAAATCGCCGAAAAGAAAATTTTCATAGGCGAAACCTTAACAATAAGTAACTGTACATGGCAATCACATTATAATAGCTCAAGTGTCCCATTTCGTAGACAATGTGAAGATTATTGGGTTTACACACTTTTGATTAACGATAACATATCCGTCACTCTTGGATATCTCAAACTAATAAATGTACATAGATAATTAATTTTTTCCGTGGTTCGTAGTATAGCGGAAAATATTGTATAAACCGGTTTTTAGTCATGTGATATATGTCATTCATGGGCAGATTTGAATTTCAACCAATGAAATTGCGTGTGGTACAGGTGTTCGATTGTGTGTCTCAGGTGGTCATTCTCTAGCCGCCCTTCGAGCAGTAAACACAAGTTTTCTTGTTTATGTAAAGAATGAAGATTTACATAATTTTGATTTGCAGTAAGATATCATGCCCAGTTTCAGAGTTTTTGGTCCCAAAATTCAAAGGGTTTTCACCGTTTTTTCCCCTGGGTTTGATATATTACAGGTACATGATGTTAAATATTTGTTGTGAGGGAATTTTGCACAATGTAGAATTGTAGATATATATATTGTTCAATCACTATGCATTTTGAAATTTATTTTCAAATACCAGTATCAATAAATAGTCGGCGTCTAATAACTACGGCGGGCTGTCGGCAAAATATAACCATTTTGTTTTTTGTTATCATATAACGAAAATATAGTGGATACTTTAACTAATCCCTCTGTGTTTCGTAAACCAAAGGTGATCAAAGAATTAGATAGGTTACGGATATGTTTTGGTTCCAGGTGACAAAGCTTGTAACAATATAATGTAAGGCTCACTACTACAACTGCATTTTTAACAAACTTGATATTAGTTCCACATTTGGTAATTATACTTACACTCCAACGGCTCTTTAAAAATTATTCAAATCATGTTTCACTTTTAAACACATTTAATACCCCATTAATCCTAGTAAATATAAATCATATACGGTACCAATT
>CAJDSM010020979.1:3882-25946 GCA_903981925.1 Ostrea lurida
TACTTACACGTATATATTCACTGACTTACTCCTCCCAGGCACCTTATCCCATCCCTGGTATATACAGGGGTCCATGCGTAATTCGTATTCCGTGTAGGACTCGCTACATTTATCACTGTTCGTTATCTTCACTTTTACATCCAACATATTGCGAATAATCATACCTTTAGGTGTGGATATATGATACAAGTGGTAGATACTCCAAACTAATTCAAAGGTGGTAAATTCACTAACTTGATTTCTATCTTTTATGAACAACGTGGAATTTTAACAACATCTATATTTATATACATAACATTTTCTATGAAAATTTTGTATTTTGGCCAATCATAAAAAAATGTATCATTTACCCTCACTTTCGTCAGTTCCATCACAGATTTTAAGGCAAAACTTCGTGATTTATATTTAGTATAAAAAAAAATGACAGTACTTTTGAATTTGTAAATTTCATATGATGATTTTCCCAGTTTTAAGTGCAAAGAGATCATTATTTATATCAAATGTACTACCATTAATTTGTTTTATATGTGTATTGTTAGAAAACATTGTTGTGTACTCATTTGATGTAATGATGTATTTGTGTTGCTTATATTGTTTTGACAAATCGAGTTTATTTGAATGGTTCGTGTGTAAATGTTCAGAGCAAAAAGGTCAAGTTTATCACACTGTACATAGCTCAATAACGAGCAGCATGACCTACGTTTTTCCTTTTAATTTTACTGTTGAAGTCTGTAATATACTTCACTAAAGCTTGACAATACTACACNTACATAGCTCAATAACGAGCAGCATGACCTAAGTTTTTCCTTTTAATTTTACAGTTGAAGTCGGTAATATACTTCACTAAAGCTTGACGATACTACAAAATTCAGGTGCGAACTTCTTCAAGTTTGTTCTGGGGAGAATGTAATAATTATATATTGATCACATTTAGGCATTGACAATCAGCCATCATTCAAAGCAGTCGTCATCAGTTGGAGAAATCTTGAATTTGATGTCAGTTGATACCTCTACTATACAACATGCCACGATGATGCTTGGACTGTGGTTTGAAGGCAGTCTGGAGATAATCCTTTCAATTTACTTCCTGTATGACATCCTCGGATATGCCGTGTTTGCAGGATGTGGCGTATTGGTGCTGCTAATACCTATGAATATTTACCTAAGCTCAATGGCATTCAGGGTGATGCAGAAGCACATGAAACGCAAAGACAACCGAATAAATCTCTTGTCAGAAGTAATTCATGGTATAAAGGTAAGCATTACAAATATCTATACTCAAGGGTCAAAAGTATTTCCACGAAATTTTCACAATATATTCATTACAACTTTCATATTTCAAAAATTCTCGAAATTTGATATTTAATGTTATCATGCAATTTTCAGAATATTTGCAGTTTTAATGGTCGATTTATGAACTAAGAGTTGTTTTTTTTTAAATGCTAATATAAAATGTGTAATATAAGTTCAAATCAAATTCATACAACATGATTATCCTAGTGGGTGTTAGAAGCTGTAACTATAAACAAGGTCAATCAGAAATCTCTGACCTCCCCCATGGTTACACAGTCTTCTTGATTTTGATCGCTATTAAAATTGAATGGATTCTCTCTTAGACCAAGATACATCTGTGTACCAATTTCAAGGCGATTTTACCATCAGTTTTTTGCAATCAGTTGCTAACAGACAAATGGATAAATAATTATCGCCGATTTGATAGCCTCTTCGGCGGAGGTGAAAAGTTGAAACCTAGGCGATTATGCATGTTTTGTGTTATATAGCGATTGTAATATCCATTGAATTATATAGTGAAAATTAGCTTTGGGGATATACTTTTGATCCTTCAGTGTAGTTACTGTTCACTCTTCTGAAATCTGTACAGTATTGATAATCTGATATATAATGTGATATAGAATATTACATGGAATATTTCAACAACTTCACTTTTAAAATATATGAACATTTGTCTTACTTTAGGCGATGATTGTTAAGAGATTGCTAATCCCAGTAAATTCCATTTAGATATACAACTGCTTAGGGGTTTTCCCCCCGAATGTTTGACGTCTTCAATAACAATGAAACTTGCTTTTGTAACCTTTTTGGAATATGTGAGTTAAATCTTGAAAACCTTCCTCCTATGAAGTAGTTGAAAGAAAATTTACATCTACAAAGCGCAGTAGTTTTTAAAAGATATACTTCTTCAGAACAAATAGTTAGATTTTACAACCCTTGTACACAAGCAACACGATATTTTAAAAATTTAGATAGATTCAAAGTATCTCCACTGGAGTGGGACACTGCAGTTTATGAAAAAGCAACATTTACAGTAATATTATCATTGTAATAATAAATTCTTTATTTTGACAGGATGACACAATTAGTAACAAATTACTAGTTTACATTGTGGTCCTGTATAAAACATATTTACAGACAGATAAATTAGAGAATAGAAAAAAATATATATATAAGATATATACATAAAATGTAAAGGCAAAGATAATAAACGAACAGTGATCAATCTCGTAAGTCCTAATTAGAATACAAAAACAAGAGCTGGCAATCACGGACCCCTGGACAAACCAGAGTGTGGATCAGGTGCCTAGGAGGAGTAAGCATCCCCTGTTGACCGGTCACACCCGCCGTGAGCCCATAGTCTTGATCAGGTAAACGGAAAAGTCCGTAGTCAAATCAGTGTGTGAAAAACGGCTTAACAATGGATGAAAACACATCAGACAGCATTTGACTCAATGATAGGTCATATTGGTAAACTAAATTGTTATAACGACCATAGATTACGAATGCTGCCTTTAAAAGTGACTGTTGAAACCCCTCAACAACAACTTGTCTGTGAGTAGCTTGCCTCGATTCAAAAACTGATCATACGCAGAACAAGCTCTGCATATCGAATAAGTTGAGAGACATATACACCATATGCATTAATGATGGAATATTCTACATAAATATGGGAAGTTGACGATGGAGAAGCTGAAATCGTCCCGTTTGTTCATAAAGTTGAGTAGTAGTTTGTGTTAATGTCAATGTTCAATAAAATATCCAAGTACGAAGCAGACATGGAAGACTCTGTGGTGTCCTTTATTTCTGGTCGTTGGTAATATTGAATCGACATAGGAATGGAAATCCTTGTTATTGATAGATAAAACATCGTCAATATATCGAAATGTGTGAATTAAAGGCCACCGCTAGAGATTTCTTCTTTTCATGTAGAAGCTTTTGAATGAATTCTGCCTCATAAGAATATAAAAATAGGTCAGCTAATAGAGGAGGCACAATAGCCACATATATACACAACATCACATGGTCGCTAATGACCTTTGTTGCGATTACAAATTATCACTTGTGCCCAACCTTTACTCCAGGAGTTAATTTGCATGGTGTGTAAGTTTACTCTCCTATGTAAAAGCAAATTTGCAATGCGTTCACGTGGAAAAAAGATACCATATGTAATTTTGCTATTTGCACACATTTTCGGAAGAATTCATGATCGATTTAAGCCCCGTTCATGTGGCAAGATTGCATACGTGAGTAAAAAATACATAGGTATGTAAATTTACTTAGGTGTGCAATATGGCACGATGAACGCGTTTGCACACGTAAGTAAATTTGCATGTGGAGCAAATTTGCACTGACGGAGAGGTAGTGCAAAAGTAAATTTACATATGTGGAAATTACATGCTATGCAAATGTGGCACATGAACGCCAAGTAAATTACTACATAACTCTATGGTCTCCTCCCACATGAGTATTTAACTTGATTCCCCTTTGTCACAAGTGACAAAACTAATCTGTTGCATATATATGTAAACATTTCTTCCTCATTTTGAATTTTTATCCATTGCTGATCATTTAAACTTTTTTTTCACAATTTCTGTCCAACATACTCTTAACTTTGGTCTACTGGCACATTTACTCTCGGCAAACCAATAATTTAACTTGTACTCAAATAAAATGACATTAAATTGTCTACGAAGAAGTAGTTGTCTAGATCCATCATGAATTCTTCCGAAAATGTGTGCAAATAGCAAAAATACATATGGTCTCTTTTTTCCACGTGAATAGCAAATTTGCTTTTACACAGGGGAGTAAATTTACACACCATGCATTACTCCTGGAGTAAAGGTTGGTCACATGAACAGACAACTACATCTTGGTAGACAAATGCGATTTTATTTGAGCACATGTTAAATTACTGGTTTGTTGAGAGAAAAGGTTCCAGTAGAACAAATTATAAATTTAAATACGTTTTTTAAAATACACAGAATATCATTTTATTCTAATCATTCGTCCAGAATGCTTGAAAGAATAACTTTTTGTCAAGTACTGCTGAAATGATTATCATTTAGAGCTGTGTTGTTTTATCAAGTACATATTTAACAATGAAATACGCAGTCATCGAAACTGCTGCGACATTAATGTCAAATGTCCTTTACTGAAATCATTATGTATGTCATAATACACCCCAATATGGCATTGGCTAGGAGAATAACTTTTCCTATATTTTTGCAGGTTTTAAAGTTGTACGCCTGGGAAATGATTTTTAAAGACAAAATCATTGACAAGAGAAGTTTAGAGTTGAAGAAACTGTTGAATCTGAAAGTCCTTCAACGAATTGTCGAAAGCTTTTTCCACATCACTACCTTTCTAGTATGTAAAGTTATATCATGTCTTGAGACAATGTTCTTTAATTTGCTTTTTGATCAAATGTTTGTTATTGTTGTCGTACTTAACTTACGCATGACACTTGGGGCCATGTCATTGAAGATTCTTTATAGAGATAACAGATACCGTTACCTGTGACCCCCTTTTTGAGATCAAATTCAAAAGATCCGTGAGTTTAACTTCTAATTCTGGTACATGGCAAAGGAACGTTCTTCTTTGTTTGTAATAGACTTTATGGTGCGCTGAAATAGAATCTCCAAGTTGCGAAACAAACCCACTATCCGCTAGTTTACCCTGACAATGGCGATTAGTATGAGGAGATTTTACCCTCATAACAACTTAAGGTTTTTGGATTGTATTCGAGTGTTGTTTATAAAGGAATGGCTTTGCTCTGGACACCAAATTACACAGTTTAGATTGCAATGCGATGTATTGATTGACTCTTCCATCCTACCCCGCGGGGACCCGGGTTAGAATAGGTCCTCAGTGCCCCCCCCCTCTTCGTTAGTCAAGGGCTTGCGATCCACTCCGCTTCTCTACAATCCTTGGCTGCGTTAGCACTATTTTTGTATCAACAACTTCATGCATCTAACTGGATGCAGGCCAAGTCCCCTGCATCGAATCAGATAGCTTGTTACCTTAGACCACGTGCAGGACAAAGGAATGTGTAAACATTTAGTTCTAATCGAGTGTGTCAGTGACTGAGACTACATGTAAAAGCATGACGGTGTGTAGACTGTGCCATGATATTTTGTTAGTCAAGAACCGCCGAACGATATTTACGGAAACCTTTAGGGTGCTCTCCCAGCTCGTGGAGATATTTAAAAATTGTGTCCCCCGACCCACGATAGATGGGTTGTCAAAATATATTCGTGAATTTTGTTTTACGAAACCTAACAAGTTGTCAAAAATTGAATTTGATGTTTTTTATTTGGGACTTACGAGATTGATCACTGTTCGTTATCTTTGCCTTTACATCGTGCACAAAGTGGAGGCACTGAACGTTGAAAAGACGTCGTTGATTAATTTAGTTTCCGGGATAAACATATATCTAAACCAGGGATTTGAGGAACTTAATCACATCCCTTAACGTTAAAATAACACTCCTATTTACTTTAACAATATACACACTGCTGTTGAAACACGCATTTTCATTGGTTGATCATGAAGTAATCAAAACTGAATTTGTATTCTCAGTCCGCTAGAAGGCGCCACTGAATGCTACAAAAATAGTGCTACCGCAGCCAAGAGTTGTAGAGAAGCGGAGTGAATCGTAAACCCTTTGCTAGCGAAGATGCAGTACCCCTTGCTTGTCATGAAAGGCGACTAAATGGGGCAGGCCTTCGGATGTGGATCCGAGTTAGGATAGGTCTTCAGCATCCTCTTGCGTGTCGTAAAAGGCGACTGAATGGGGCGGTCATTCAGATGAGACCTCAAAAACCGAGGTCCCATGTCACAGCAGGTGTGACACGATAAAGATCCCTCCCTGCTCAAAGGCCCCAAGTGCCGAGCATAAGCCTAAATTTTGCAGCTCTTCACCGGCATTGATGACGTCTCCATATGAGTGAACTATTCTCGGTGGGACGTAAAACAATAAATAATCAATCAATCAATCGGATGTGACCGCAAAAAATGAGGTCCCATGTTACAGAAGGTGTGGCACGATAAAAATCCCTCCCTGCTCAAAGGCCATGCATGCCGAGCATAGGCCCTTCACCAGCAATGGTGTCGTCTCCGTTTGAGTGAACTATTCTACTATTGTAAAACAATATACAACCAACCAACCATCTTCCAACCTCATAGTAATTTCTTGTTAATGATTTATGTATTTTGTAAAGTTTTATCTTTTGCCAAAAGTGAGTGGAATTTAGTCATAACTGTATTTTCTTTTTAGGTCATATTTACAGTGTTTCTGACATACATACATATCAGTGATATACCTTTGGATGCCAAGACAGTGTTTGTCTCCCTTTCTCTGTTCAACGTCGTGAGATACTCCATTGATACACTTAATTATTCTGTTCGAGAAAATTTGAAATTTGTTGTGGCTTTGAAGAGAATCAATACCTTTCTAAACCACACGGATATCCAGGAGGGTAATGTTGAGAGAGATCAACAAGGTAACTCTTCGTCTTTAAAATCAGGAAAAAAAATCAATATCTTATTTTGATATAAACTAACATGTGTTTATCATTTCCCAGAGAAAGCAGTTAAAATCATCGATGGAGAGTTTGCCTGGGACATTAACAACAGTTTATTGAAAGAGTGAGCCTTCACTAGTATTTGTTTTTAGTTTAGAAGAATTGTGCCAAATAATGCTCTAGCACTAGTTTTAGCTTTTAGTATAAATTATATCAGGGAGTGAACTACAGAACCCCCAGAATAGATGAACAAGTAAAAATAGCGAATGTTCACTCTCAAAAATACTATGAAAGATTTAAAAGAGATCACACACAGACCTTTGGACATAACAGGGGTGAGTTCAAGAGCCTAGGAGGAGTAAACATCCCTTGTTGACCGGTGACACCTATTCTGTGTCCAATATGTCGTACGGTAAATCATACTGAGCAGTGAAATAACATTCAGCCAAAAAGAGAGTTGAATAAATAACTGTTTCAGGATACATGCTACATGTAGTACATGTAATTACTTGAAAGAAATTTCAAATAATTAAGTAATGTAATACCTTGAAATTGAAAGGTCCAAACTCGTCTCTCTATCTATCGATCGATTGAGTAGCCTCTACTTATTACTGTCAATATAGGTTTTGTATGCGCTCTATTCGAGAACAGTTCACTCATGTAGAGACATCACCAGTGTGCAATACAATGCTACAAATTTTGACCTATGCTCTTCAATTGACAAGTTAGTAAGACATAACATTTATATTGTAAATTCCTTTGCCGTCTCTAGAGCTTACAAAAAGCATACAACACTACATGCTCAGCATAAACATGATAGCATCAAAGTATTCAAAGAATATAACCACCACCAGTAAATGCTATCAATATGATTGTCATTTTTTTAGTGAATAAGTATCAGCTATAATTTATTTGTAAGCAGTAAGACTTCACTAGGGTTTGCGTTTAGTTTGACAATATGGTTATCATAAAGGGCAAACAACCACAAAGGTGTTGCAATAATAATGATGTTTAATGTCTGGGAGAGATAACTGAGATAGAGGTTTGTTTGTATCTTCCAAAGAATTGTTGATCTGAAGATCAATGTTACCCTTACAATGGAACATATAACGGCAAAGATAACGAATAGTGCTCAATTTCGTAAGTCTCAAATAGAATACAAATTAACATTTGGTAAACACGGACCCCTGGACACACCAGATCTAGAGTTGGGATCATGTACCTAGTAGAAGTAAGCATCCTCTGTCGACCGGTCACACCCGCCGTGAGCCAATTGTCTTGATCAGGATTACAGAAACGACTTTTCATTTGGCTACATGACACATTTGTACCAAAGTCAAGTCTAAAAGTAAAAATGGTCACCAATATCGTCAAAGTTATAATCGACCAGAGCCTGGGCATTTGGCTTCTAATGCCAACATCCGTGGGGTTCTTTCTCCGACCTTTTAAAAATCTTTTTAACATATTACATTCGGTTGTACATGCTTGTTCATATTGATTTTCTATCTATTTAGAGTGAATATTACGGTCCAAGAGGGAGAACTTGTCGCAGTAGTTGGACAGGTGGGGCAGGGGAAATCTTCACTGCTGTCAGCCATATTGGGGGAAATGATTAAAATAAAGGGAACAGTTAGTGTGAAGGTTAGTGTTAACTTAAAAAAAACTGCTTAACCAGTACAAGGAATCAAACATTCGTAGGAGTAAGCCTGCGCACATTGCATGTACAATATATTTGTTCGGTTTGACAACGGCAACATTTAAAGTTCGAAGCTTCATGGAGTATGCATGACTGAGTTAGCAGGATGTACGTCATATCAACGTTGTATTCACGTTCTCAAATACAAATTCAATATGATATATAAAACAAATTTTGATATTTTCATTAAAAAGCCCAATCTATTCCATACTTTAATAACAAGATGGAAATAACTACCAGTGATCAATCTCATTAGTCCTATACGGAATATATATTACATATGTGAGTTAATTGGGCTAACATGAACCGCTGGTGGAATCAGGAGCTTAGGATAACTGTAATGTAATGTGAAAAACAAATTTCGATGATACATGTATTTTAATATGAACAGGGTTCCGTAGCATACGTCCCACAACAAGCCTGGATTCAAAATGCAACAATACAAGAAAACATTCTGTTTGGAAACAAGATGGACGATAAACGTTACCAGAAAATATTAGAAGCGTGTGCTCTCACTCAGGATTTGAATATACTACCTGCAGGAGACCAGACAGAAATAGGAGAAAAGGTGTGTGGAATGTTTTGGATGCTATATTTAAAAACTGTTCAAGGGATATTTCTATAAACTTTTCACTGTTATTCTTTACTTTAATTGGATTTTTGTCTGGTACCAGTGGAGTAATTTAAAGTTTAAATTCAATGTTTAAAGAATGGTCTAACAAGTGGTTTTGCATTTGAGCCAATGACAAGTTGTACCTGTGAAAAGAATTGTTTGGTATAATTTTACGCCATATCTATCATGATTTCAAAATCATGGTGATACTGTTAATTTTACAATATAATATTTCGATCGCATGCTGAGTCATATACCTTAACAGTTTAATGGGACAGGGAATGTAATTGTTCACCAATTTATTTTCATATCAATAAAAACTGTAGTATGATAGCAGTTCGATTGATATCATCCGTGATAAATTGTACAGGGTATAAATCTAAGTGGTGGACAGAAGCAGAGAGTGAGCCTGGCACGTGCAGTGTACAGTGACACGGATGTCTATCTCCTTGACGACCCATTGTCCGCAGTCGACTCTCATGTAGGACGCCATATTTTTGATGAAGTGATTGGATCATCCGGGTTACTGAAAGACAAAGTAGGTCATGTTTTCATGATAAACTAAAGTATATATCATTTATATGATTGAAGGAGTTATCAGTAATAGTTGTTTTTATTGCTAATATGAAATATCAAAGAAGAGTAGAATATCATATCTGTACATATTTTTGCTGATAGACATGCATTCTGGTTACACATGGGATACAGTGGCTACCAAAGGTTGATAACATAATCGTCTTAGTCAATGGAAAAATATCGGAATCAGGAACTTACGACGAATTACTGAATCATGCTGGACCATTTGCGGAATGTTTAGAGACGTATTTAATGGACACAGATGAAGGGGATGTTGAAGGTGTGAATCTAGTTAATGAGTTTCATTCCTTTTCTCAAAATCACAAATATGTCTTCCCGCGAACGCATAAACTATCAAAATATCCGCTGCTTATCCACCATATAAAGGTATTGAAAAGATAATTTTGTTCATCCCCCTCAAGAATTAAAATGAGTCAAAATGACTTTTACAAGTAATTTCCTGTGAATAATGACAATTTTATCACAGATTATGATTAACATAAATTAGCAAAACATTGTTATTTTAGAGGAGGTTATAGTGAAAGTCTTACAACGATTGACGTCGATAACATCGAGTGAAACAAATGGATCAGTATTTGATTTGAGGTACGGATTGTTGTATTGTTTCTCAATGAGTTGAATGCTTATATTTTAACTACCATATCTTATTCTTTCCTTGTAACAAACGGGGTACAAAGAGTAATATTTTGACAATTGGCGTCGTTGAGTGAAGGTATGTAACACCGATGATGGGCGTTTGTGATCCTCTTTTTTATGACTGTAATTTGTTAATAATATTCTATGTACTAGATGTATAACTTAATAATGAAATTTATATTCATGTTCTGTTTTATGCCCTCATCACTAATGTCGATAACTGTTGTTTTACCCTTGTCCGTCAATTTGTTCGTGAGAGAGTACAGTATTTGTCCGACTAACAACTCATGCAGCTTCAAGCACGAAGTATATAAGATAGGATAACGCTACTTAGCTGTAGGCACTACAGTTGTCAGAATTTTTATTTCTTTGAAACTTGACAAGTAACAAGAAGACGAGCTGCAACTTTCAAGTTTCAATTTTTGCTTTAAATAGGATGTGTATTCTAAATTTCTCACCAATGATAGGCTGGCTGTTGAAGCCATTTTAGAATGCATTCAGGGTACACAGTATTACATATCACACCAACCCCATACTTAATCAAACTGGGATTAATATGTACAGCATGATTCGATGTAATCTTGGTTGAGTTTCGGCTTGGCTGGATATTTGGAATTGTACAAATCCCAATATCCAGCTGATCCTAATCTCAACTGAGATTAGGGTCGATGGTGTGTACTTGTTTGTTTTTTCTTGGAAGTTTTCCACGAGCGACAGGGTGTATAGAAAGTAAGTTTACAATCAAATAATGGCCTGCTTTTGACCACGGATTACCCCGTTAATCTGAACAACATATAGCAAACGGGTGAGATCGATCAACAGGAAACTCGTATTACTTTTAGGTACCTTTAGTTTGTCTAGGTCCGTGCGTGATCCACTCTTACAAACTTTCTTCTTGAGAAATGATTTATGAGATTATGAATCACATTATACTGTAGGTATATGATGTATTACCAGATTGACGACGGGTAATCCCGTTTACCTTATTTTACTAAGCTCAGCGTGAGACCGGTCAGCAGAGGATGCTTACTCCTCCATGGCACCTGATCCTGCCTTTCACTTTTGTCGGAGGTCTGTGTTGCCCTACACTCATTTTTATAGTTTTTTGGATTATGATTACGTTTAACACGAACTTCGCCTTTTTGTATTCAATACCACTCGTTCTCTTCACTTTCTTATGGTAATGTACAGCAAGGGTATCCATTGTATGTCCCCTCCCTAACACAACCTACTTTAATGCTACAGTTTGTTCAAACATATCGCAGGGGCATCGTCTTTGTCTAAGTTGACATTTATTTTATTTTAGACAGTCTGTTAATGATCTAAGCAGGAAGCATCTTCATGTAAAGAGCACCTCAAGCCATACAACTGAGAGACTTTTATCTGTAACTACTGACAAAGACGTCACAAAAGATATCATGAAACATAATCTTATTGAAGAAGAGACGGTGGAAAGTGGAAAGGTACATTTTAGAAAGGGTACAGTGTATATAGATCATTCTAAACGACGTGCTGCCTCTGTAGGCAAAGTAGCGATGTAGGATGAAGCGACTGTACTACAGCAGTATGATCTATCTACACGTGTGTTAATTAGTACTATATTTGTTATTTAAAATAATTTCAAATCATGTACGGTACCAATTTTGATGCACCAGATGCACATTTCGACAAATTATGTTTCTTTAGTGATGCTCAAACCGAAATGTTGGAAATCCGAAATAAGCAATATATATACAATACTGAAATAATATAATGAGCTAATTTTGTGTTTTATTACTTAATAGGTAAAATGGAAGGAATTTATGACCTACTTCAGGGCCATTGGTCTAAGATACTGTGTCTTGCTGGTGGCCCTCTATGGCATGGGTGAGGGCATGATTCTCCTAGGAAACATTTGGCTGAGCAGGTGGACAGAAGACCCTGTTATAAAATTATTCAATGCAACAATGAATGGCAGCAGTAGTGTTCAAGAAAGGAATATTTATTTCATTGGGAGTTACTTAGGATTTGGACTAGGACAAAGTATGTTACATTACATAATGATTTCTAATTTTCGTAAGTTAAATTGTGATACGTTTATCATATGGAAAAGCAAATGAAAGGATTTGTAATAATTATTGTTATATTCAGTAAATAAGTATCTATATTTTCTATATAGAGAAAACGCTCAACATAATTGATATTTGTTCCTCCGAAAAATATTGCCGGTCATTTTATTTTAAATATTGACCGGCAGCGAGCCACCTTGATTGTGACAAGAAGATCGATTTATTGTGACGTAATAAAAACGCTGCGACTACAAAGCAAACGTGACGTCACAATTAAAAAAACAAGATAAAGTTTTTGAAAGCAATCGTGGCAAGATTCTCTATATAGCATTACCGATTCCGATTGTGGACAACTATTAATGGAGAGAGAAAAAACCCATGTTTTCTCGATGTAATCATGTAAAGTTAATTTTCGCGGAAAGCAAATAGCAACTATGCTGAGTGTTTTCTCTATATAGAGAGAGTATATAAAGACAATTCCAAACTATTTCACTGATTCGTTTTGTTTTTCATATAACAAACAGTTATTGACTGTGTTTTCGGGCAACATTGATTATGTTAGTCCCCCAGGCGAAAATATTGCCCTCCTCTCCGCGTCGGGGCAATATTCCGTCCCTTTGTGACTGATAACAGAATTCAGTATGTTGCTCCACTTCAATCCCCATTCAAATATTTGTTGTCTCATAATCAAAACAAATGTGTTTTATCAACTTGGAAATCAATGCATTACTTAAAACTGACAAAACTATATTCATTTTTTCATTCACAGTAACGGCGGTGGTGCTGTTTGGAATTTTTTGCATACTGAGAACTATTGCTGCATCTCGCACAATGCATGCTAAACTTTTACACAAAATTGTGCGTTGTCCAATCAGCTTTTTCGACACAACTCCATCGGGTCGGATCATTAACCGTTTCTCTCAGGATATGGAAGCAGTAGACACCTTGCTGCCAATTAATTTATAGAACTTGCTTTTCTGTATGACCTCAATACTGGGTCTTCTGGCAGCCATTACATACAGCATTCACTGGTTTATGCTTGTCGTCATCCCACTCGGCATTATGTACTACCTCATCATGGTATTACTGTTTGTGGATTGTTTAGTCAAGAGAATAATGATTGTTGTTGTCTTGAATATTCAGACTTAGAAACTATTTTTGTGTCAGAAGTGTAAATTGGTATTCGATGTAATTGGTGTCTGCAATGCATAAGAAGAGTTGTAAATTGTTTTAAAATTTTCAAAATAGAACTCTTCACCACTGGATCTAATTTAAGTGTAACAGTACTGTGTTTATTACGGTACTCAACCTTGTTTATATAAATGGATTACTGTACCCAAATGAAGTTGAGATTATACTCACGTACATGGATAAAATCAAACTGTTTTGGAGTACATGTACGTAAACCCTACTGTTCCAACTTAACACATTCCACACAACTCGTCTACATAGAGATGTTCGTAATACAATTGCTTTGTAATTGACAAGTTATGAATCGAGCCTTAGTATTGACATAACTGAATGGCTAAAGTGGGTATTGATCGTTTCTTTGCCAAGTGTTCAGTTCTAGAAATGACGGGTAGCGATACACAATCCTCACTGTATTTTTCTGATTCCATATTTTGACACACCACCTATGGCTGGTGGCGTCTCGATTCGGGGGAAATATTCCGCCTAGGACATCAACACCAAAGAAACAAAACAACGATCAACCATAATATCTCTGTTAAAACTTTTTATTTTATGATATTGTAACGTGTCAAGGGGGTCCGTACCCGGTTGATTCCAGGATCTGGGGATTTTGATAAATTCAACAAGCTAATATGATTTTCCTCTTTCAAATGATTAAATAAAATGATTAATATGGTTTTGCTCTCTAAAATGATTTTATACTATCAAACTGGGTCTACCCTTAATTAGGTGGAAAATCCACCACCGTTGGTTCGGCCTCTAATCAGTAATAGTTTAATTGGTAAGCCTTCCTTATTCAGGCAAAACTTAGCAGCAAGCCCTACCCTACAACTAACATAGGCTGCAAAGCCCAGAAGCAGCAGTTACTGTGTTAATGTCTTATTCAAGACGGACAGTCGACTACGTACCTCTGAGCGCCGTACACCCTCCCTAACCAAAGAAGACACCGAAATAGGCGAACCTCTTAATAGGCCAACCCCTAAAATGCTAGCACAATAACATGGTCAGCCTTCTAATGAATGGTCTAATATAAATCAAAATGTGACAAGCCTCTAATGATAGGCAATTCACCTGTGGCAAGCCTCCGATACAAATGTATAAGGCAATCCACCCGACCAAACTAACGTCAGTGTTTTCTATCTACAACTGGCTTGGGCTGACGAATACGAAAAATGATTATTGCAAGCTGATTTCAGCTGCTTATATAGCCTTTGTGGGTCACGTGCATCAACAGCATTTTCTAGATCTCCACCTCATGACAACAATGTATTAGCTGTGTATTGGGTTTCTAGATCCTGCTGCTGTACCGGTCTCTTGCATCATTGAAAATCATTACACTATTCAAAATTCATATCTAGATAAACGTGTAAGCGTCATAGTCAAAACTTAAGTTCAGGTCATTATTCGGTGTTATGGTCAGCAATTGTGTTAATATTTTTAAATTTGAGATTTGTACAATGATTTAGTGATATTGGTTTTTTTGGCAGAGTTTCGTTGTGCCTTCCTTCAGACAACTGAGAAGAATTCTTTCAGTCAATAGATCTCCTATCTACAGTTATTTTAGTGAGACCTTGTCAGGTGCCAGTGTTATAAGGGCGTTTAACAAGGAAGACCATTTCATGGTTGAGATGCAGAAAAAAGTGAACGACTTCCATCAAGCTGAATGGGCCGATGTTGCCATCACTGGGTGGAGTATTCATTTTGATTGAATTGTGTCAATTTTACATATGAAGTTTTTATATCAATTTTCTAAAAAAATACTTTTATTCAGAAATTGTTAGAAATGTATCTGATTAAAGTGTAGCGTTCCTCTCTGGTAAATTCAGCATTTCACAAATTATATGGTTGTTATAAGGATACAATTTACGAAATACAACCTCATCAGGTCGAATGCTGTCTGACGTGTTTCATATCATTTTTCCATACTAATGTTCACTACGAATACTCCGTATTACATGCTTATGATACAGGGCTGGAGGCGGATATGTTGGTTAACAGGCGGTGTTTATCCCACCTCTAATGCGTTAAGGGCGTTTGCTCTGCTCTATTTTGTATTCTCTATATGAATTATGATATTGATCACTGTTCGTTATCTTTGATTGATCACGTGTCTCACGTTTACTAAGTAAAAAAGATATTTGGGAGAATTTGCCAAAACAATTTTCATGACGTTGTAATTTATGCATAATTGTGCAGTATGCCAATTTTACAAAATATATCAGTCATGGGATTTTAACTGATCCTACTTTCCATGTATAGAAATTGAAATTTTGAAGCTCTATATTTTATTTTAGCCTGTTTGGTTGATCTTGAATAATTTTAATATATTTACAGCTGGAGAAGTGTACATGTAGAGATGCTGGGTTGTCTGGTTATTTTAGCGGCCTCCATGATATCAGTAGGAACCAAAGATAACATTAGTGCCGGGATGGCTGGACTCTCCGTCACATACTCTCTAGCTGTAAGTTTCAGAAATCACTTTCACGTTTGGTGATTTATATGATATCAAGCCATTTAATATGGGTTATTACTGATATCTATTTGAATGTATATACCGGTACTTAAAATTCAATTGCCATTTGCTTTAATTGTTAGACTCTTTGGTACTAGAAATCTAATTTACAAATTACTGAACCAGTGGGGGTCCGGGTTAGAATAGATCCTCAACATCCCCTTGCGTGTCGTAAGCTGCGACTAAATGGGGCAGTCATTCGGATGAGACCGCAAAAACCGAGGCTCCGTGTCACAGCAGGTGTGGCACGATAATTATAAGATCCCTCCCTGCTCGACGGCCCTAAGTGCCGAGCACAGTCCTAAATTTTGCAGCCCTTCACCAACATTGGTGACGTCTCTGTATGAGTGAAATATTCTCGAGTGTGACGTAAAACAATAAATAATCGATCAATCAATACAATTACTGTGTTAAACTTTTGCAAGTTAACACACCTGATGAATTGGCTGGTGTACATCATGACTCTGGTAGAGACTAATGCAGTAGCGGTGGAGCGGATCGTAGAATATACAGGCAAAGATTCGGAGGTGAGGGATTATCTGTTTCATATGTATTCTGTGCTACAACATCATGAATTATGCACTGTTATCTATATTCTCTGATAATATGTAGTCAGTATTTAGACTTCGTTCTTTTATTGCTTGCGATGCTTAGTAGAGATACTGTTAAACGCTAATTAGATTTCAATGTGAACTTTTTGAAATAGACAGCTTTAAATCAAAACATGGGTAAATAATATGAGTGAAATATTCTCGAGTGTGACGTTACAAAAAGGCGAAGTTAACATTGTGTCAAACGTATATTCCATATTTTACGCGAGTACCTACTAAATATCGCAAAATGACTTGTATACGTCAAATCGCGATAACATAAATTCGCAGGTGTTTAAATGTAAAGGCAAATATAACAAACAGTGATCAATCTCGTAAGTCCAAATGGAATAATTTGTATTTTATCAATGTGAAAAAGTGAAATAATTTTATTTTGCAAGTAATATTTCTCGCGAAAACATAGCGTACATTTAGTAATATACAGTATTTAAACAGTGAGAACTTGGAATAATTTCAGAATATTCACCTTCGCTAATGATTCTTATCACGTGATTACAGATCCTCTGATACAGTTCGTTTGCTAACTCATGGGTATCAATAGCACCCTTCTTTTTTCAAGTTTAAATGTACGCTTTTCTCTCTTAAATGTATTGTGAGATAATAGATTCAGAAGCCTTCTGTCGTTTTAAATTCGTAAGAAAATTAATATACCTGTAAATTATTATTCAACCTCTGTATGGCTTTCAATAGGGAAAATAAATTGCATAACTCTAATTGTATTTTCAGTATTTTATGCATTCATGGATATGTTTGAAATGAAATGGTGTTTCCTTTAGGCTGATCTAGTTAAAGTTGACCACCGACCTTCTGAAGACTGGCCTAGTCAAGGTCAAATCACTCTGTCTTCTTATTCCACAAGATACAGATCCCAGCTAGACTTGGTACTGAAAAATATCAATGTCACCATTAAACCAGGAGAAAAGGTATGTTTGTTTAAAGAGAGCATGTAATTCATGAAATAACATTAAAATGTGAGTTTACTAAAACAATTCACAATTAATGTATAGGCCATTGATATTTGTTTTAACAGAAACATTGCTCTTTGATTTTTGTATATATTATCACTTGTTTTAGGTTGGCATTGTTGGGAGAACAGGGGCAGGTAAATCTTCATTGACTCTGGCTCTGTTCCGCTTGATAGAACCAGCCTCTGGGAACATTGAGATTGATGGAGAAAAAATAACAGATCTAGGTCTTCATGACTGTAGGTCTAAGCTGACTATTTTACCTCAGGTAGGATTTTTTTTGCTAATTACACAGACTTTTTTAAAACCAATAATTATTTTTATTGTAATTAAGGAACAAACATAAACTCAAGTTTATTGAAATCTTCAGTTAATATTGGGTTCTTGGTTAGTTCGATAAAATAATAATTTTTTTAAAAAACATACCAATAATTTGCACCTGGACTTTAAGCAATATTGAAAAAAAGAATGGTAGAAAGAAAACTTTGATACATTGATATTAAGTTTGAATACATCTTTGATTGGAAGGACCCAGTGTTGTTTTCTGGTACCCTGCGGATGAACATTGACCCCATGGACAAGTACACGGATGAAAAGATCTGGAATGCCTTAGAGCATGCTCATCTGAAATCATACGTTCAGTCTCTTTCCAATGGTTTAGACTCAGAGTGTGGGGAAAATGGAGAAAATCTCAGGTACCAGATATTTTCCTGTTTTGTAATTGTTTAACATAGAACATTGTGATTGAAGTTGAAACAAAGTGAAATGGTATTTTCTTCTTAACAAAGATAGTTGAAAAAGGAGGGGGAAATGAAATAGGTGGTAATACCTGACCTGTAAACATCTTGTAAATCATTATTAGAAAATTGACTATTACAATTACAGCGTGGGTCAAAAACAATTGGTTTGCTTGGCAAGGTCTCTACTCAGGAAAACCAAAATTCTAATTCTGGATGAAGCAACAGCAGCTGTTGATTTGGAAACAGATGATTTGATACAGAGGACAATACGTGAGGAGTTCCGAGAATGCACCGTGCTGACCATCGCACACAGACTCAACACAGTGATGGACTATGACAGGTATACAATATAATTAACAGTGATGGAAATATATACCCGGACAATATTTTTAAAAATTTGTTATTTCATCTTATGATATTTTAGAAAATTTTTGTCTAGTATATTTTTTTCGATATAAAATATATTTGAAAATTTTAGCTATATGTTTGAAAAGTATTTAAAAATGACATGTACAATTTCATAAATATTCTGATATTAAAAAATAGAAGTCTACATGAGTCTTCTTGGTATGATGAATTAGATATATATGGGTATTATGCATCACAATTCCCTTTCATATATCTTTTGTAACAGAACACTTTGACATTCTCGGAAAATTAATATAAAATTCATACAAAGTAATTGAGAGATGGTATCACTTTCGATGGAGAATTCGTACCATATTTGAAGTGTTTTAACAAGATTTTAAATGAACTGTAGCTGAAGTGATCCACCTTAACGAAGGAATTGTTTGTAATCGATATATATATATTGCAGGATTATGGTCCTTGAAAACGGATGTGTGCGGGAGTATGATAAACCACAGACTCTTTTAGCAGACGACAAAAGTCTGTTCCATGAACTTGCCAAAAATGCGGGTTTAATAAAATAAGATAAACATATGTAAAGACATTTTTATCTTTCATTCTACCATAACATAAGTGTACGTTTTGGTATTGACATGGCAAATGATATTAAAGTGTATGTTATTTGTCAAAAAGTTTGGGGGAATGTTGCAAGTAATAGCTGCATATAGCAGAGTACAATCAATTGAAAATTCCTTGTAATTATTTCATCTTACTTTCAGAGAGAAATGTTAGGATGTAAAGTTTTAATAGAAACAATTGAATCATAATCATTTCATGAAATCCACAAATTTGAATATAGTATCTTTACATGTAACTTTGCAGTATATCACTTGATGTACCGGTCGAAAATTGGTGTGTATAGCTTAGCAATATATCACGTGATCCACAGTTCGGAATCTTAGCTGATCCACAAGGAGAATTTGCTATATATAACTCAGCAATTTATTATTTGATCAACAGGTAGGGGTTTGATGTATACAAATTACAAGCGTTTCATCCCACCTTTAGGGTTCCGTGTTTGTCCAACTCTTAGTTTGTGTTTCGTTTAGTACTTGTGAGATTGATCCCCGTTCGTTATCTTCCCCTTTTCTATCCACACGTACAACATCGGTATTTCTCACGTAGCGATGTATCTTTTGGTCAATATGTCGCACCTTTGCATCTGTAACAGTGATTAGTCTTAATTTTGTATTCTTATAGAAATTATGGGCAATATCCTGTTTTTATCTTCATTTTAATCTATATAAAATACGCATAAAATAAGAATCTGAAATACATTACGTGGCAGGAGAGGGGTAGCTTTTATATGTTCATTTCGATGATTTATTCACTTGTCGGTTAAAATCAAGCTCAAAGATCACAAAAATCAAACTTTCTCCACTGGATACTTAACGCTTTGTTGATGTTAGTTTAATGTTCCGTGGTAGTTTATTGATTCTAGTAGATGTAAAAATAATGATGGTAAAATTGTAGCAACATTCTTTAAAAAATTGCAGTGGATCACTTCAGATGAACAGATAGAGGAATAACTTTGTTAAGATGTTTCCTTTTGTTTCTAGACATTATTCAAGTTAAATGAAAATATAGACATTTAACAAGCTTTCTGTACACCGAAGTTTGTATCGAGCATCACAATAGGGGTTTTTTGGGGGTCCAAGAACATTGTATTCAATGGATTGATTATATATTGTTTCACTTCCCGCTCGAAATTTTTTTACTTATGTGGAGACGTCACCATTGCCGACGAAGGGCTGCAAAATTTAGGACTTTGCTCAGCGCTCATGTCCTTTGAGCAGGGAGGGATCTTTATCGTGCCACACCGGCTGTGATACGGGTCCTCGGTTTTTGAGGTCTCATCCGAAGGACCGACCAAATTAGTGACCTCTTACGACAAACAAGGGGTACTAGGGACCTATTCTTACTCGGAACCCCACGGACTGTATTCAGTGGAGAAAACCATCTACATGTTTACATCTAACAGAACATTTATTGAAGGAAAAACAGGAACACTGCCAATCTAAAATACATAACATTTCCCGACTGGCATAGGCCTTGAATAGTGTTGGGTTGAGCTACAAATATGAATATTGGTTTGAAATTTTACTTGCATATCAAAAAGGAAAGATAACGAAAAGCGATCAATCCCAAAACATATTAACATTTTAAAACCATTTTAAATTGTATGTACCTTAAGGAAAATGGAAAAAGTAAGAAATTATGCAAGGTATATCCATCGTTGTCGAAAACTTCATTTAAGACATGTAGTGGAGGGATACAATGCATTTGTAAACTCTAGCCATACTATTTACACGCACACACACACGCGCGTGCACGCGTGCATTTACCCGGTACTAGTATAAGTCATATACGGTACCAATTTTTATGCACCAGATGCACATTTCGACAAATTATGTCTCTTCAGTGATGCTCAAACCGAAATGTTCGAAATCCGAAACATGAAAGTAAAACTTTATAAAAGTGATCAATGTAGTGCCAAAAGATTGGGGCCAAATACTTCGAAGGATCAGAACTTAGTACCACTCTAAAGTCTATATTAAATCACGTTATTACATTAAATACCAAACCATCCTTGCCAAAATAGAAAACTACGGGGTTGATTCTTTTTATTTGTTAATGGTTTTTTTTCCATTGATAAACTGCCATATATTGTTTATAGAACATCTGCCAGAGAGTGTACATATGCTCATATGTCTAATTTTGTTATAGATTTTATGTTTTAAACTTTTATTATTTTGTTGCAAGTTTATTTGTGTTTTATATATTTTTTAATGTTTATGTTTTATGTTAAATGTTTTGCTATACATGTATGTTTATTTGTGTTCATGTTTATTTGTTATAGTTTGTATGTTTTTACGTTTTATGAAAATATTTTAAAACATGTAAACGTACAAATAAACTTTTATATAGACATTTTATTTTACGCTTATTTATTTGTGTATTCTATATCTGACCTCTGGAGTTCAGGGATTTTAGAGATTCCTCGGGTCTGGGAGGGTGGTCAAGGATTCAAATACTGCTGGTCCATTGGTTGCGTTAAAAATGTTAATGATGCTCATTCTCCATACAAATGTTACTCATGGGTACCTCTGTTAAGACTAAAATTGTGGCACGCAACTTACAGCTAATGACATATCAAACTCAGTTAACGTTTCTCGAAGGGACGTAAAACAAGAATCAAAATACATTGTTATATGCTGCTACGTTTCTA
>CAJDSM010020981.1:0-15443 GCA_903981925.1 Ostrea lurida
AATACCGGTATTATCGCACAGCCCTAGAAATCAAACTTTTGATGATTTGATCTTGAGCAAGAAAATATCTGTATGATATGCTATGTGATCACAGTGAATACAACCAGACAGACCACGCCAGAGTTCACATTTTGATAGAACTTTTTGTCAGGTTAGGTATGTATCAGCCAATTTTGATATAAGATGCCCTACAGTGATAACTGGATGAAAAAAGAAGTCTTTTTTTTTTTTTAGAAACTAAGGTCATACCCTCAAACTCTAGTGACTTAAATAAAGATCACACCAAAAGAGAAAAATCTTGATTTGATTCTGAGGTTGTGATATACTGAAATTATATATACAGTAACAATCCTCATGTAGCATTGATGTGTTTTATAAGGATCAAATTACAATAACACTACATGATACAAAATCGTGCTCAGTAATATGATGATTAAATATATTTCAGTCCTCACATAATAATGTAATGTAGATTTAAAAGCCAAGCTGGTTATGATTATTGGGTGTCACACCCAGTTACACGTTTTTATAGACATAAATATAACTTCCCTGTTACAGTATTAAAGTAAAAAGGTGTGGCCGATCTTCATCATGTGTTCGCAAGGTACATGTACACTAACCCTAAATAATGGTGAAGGGACTTATCACATCGTTTTACATTACTGTGTATATCAAGAAAATGATACTAATTAGACGTGAGCGATTGCTATTTTTAGAGGCAGAAAAAACAGAAATTTTAAATTTGTCTGTTACTCAAAATGATCTTGTCAATCAGACCCTCTATTATATAATTTGTATTGTGTTATGAAAACAAGGAGCATGACATCACATCTGTTCTCTTGTCTAGGCCACGATTGATATTGTATTTCATTAGCCTACTCATTTCCAATAGACTTGAAAGCATTGCATTGTGATTGGACATGGAGTGAAAACGAGAAAAGAAATTGAGTACTTACTCTACGTAAGTTCGTTGTCTCAGAACAATGAGATGTGCCTTTTGCGTAATTGGAAAGAACCTGTCAATAGATTTTGGAAGTTTTTACACAACATGGAAAAAGAACTTAATGAATGTGAGACTTAAATTTGTATTGTTAAGAGGCTTAAGAAGGGAGCAGAATGATGAAACAACTGTACAAGCAATGAAAGTTTAGTTTATTTGAGGATTCAACACCTCCATTGCAATGAAGCACACAAAATTACAGACCATAACTATCACTTATTACCCCCCCCCCCCCCCCCAAATATTTGATCCAATCACCCCCTCTTGAATGGTGCCATTTACTACTCACTATGTCAAGGATTTACCAGTATTTCTGGCCAAAAATAGCCTTTAATTTTTTCAATTTTAATTTGTGGAAGAAAACCATTAAAAAATTTAAGTTTAAACCCATGACTTTGCCAAAATTTCATACAAGACATGAAAGTTGAAGCCCCCTTGATTTGAGGGTAGTAATTAAGTCTGTAAATAAAATGTTAAGGATACAGTACAGCTCAGATGGAAATTAATTTGCCCACTGGCCTCTGTGGGCCATTTTTGGAGTGGGCATTTTAATGTCCACTGAACACAGTGGGTTTTGAATAAAGTTGTTCATGTATAACACCTAGGTAAATGCCAGCTCCAAATGCCCACTGTGATTCCAAGTGGCCAGTCCACAGTGAAAAGTGGGCATTCAAAAATCCACCTCAGCTGTACTATACAGTCAAACCTCATCATCTCGAATTCAATGGGAAAGAAAAAACTTCAAGATATCCACGAATTCAAGATATTGAGGGTGAAAACAATTAGTAAATTGGTGGGTGGCACTTCCGAATCACTTTGACATAGCCATGGTATTCGAGATATCAGTGTTCGAGATTCCAAAGTTTAACTGTATATTCAGATAATACTAGAGAACACTGTTGTGAATGGAAATGAAGGATGTGTTATGGTCTGTATTGCTTTAGCCATGTTCACAATCTTGTAATATTTATATTCAGTGTATTTCTCATCATTGAAATGCACTGGAAATGAAGAAGAGCATTCAAATTCCTATAACAAACTAGCAGTACAATGGCTGATTTTCAGTTCTTTCATTTATTACTCGCACCAGTTCTAACTGGTGCCAAATTTTGAATCAAAATGAATAAAATCTTACATTTATAAAATACGAAATTAAGGAAAGTAAATATAAGCATTAAATTCTTATTTTTGGATGTCTTAAGTGGTATAACAGCACCTGGCCGTGCCAACAAATTATCCTACCGTGATAACGCGCGGTATTCAATTTGTTGGTATGGCCAGGTGCTGTTATACCACCACCGACATAAAGTAAAAATTCAGTGCTTAAATGGCAAGTCTAACCTCAGTACGATTATTATGACATCACTAGTATTGTACATTCAACATGTTCTTAAATACATGTATTACTAAGCACGTATTGAATCATTTGTCCTAAATAAAAAGACTTCCGTTCACATATTTGAAGCATTTAAAGGTTTTTATAGACATTAATTGTGAAGAATTTTGCTCTTCCTTGTAGTGGATTAATACACAAAGATTTCACCCCAACCAACGATCTCCAGGAGATTCGCACCAGCTCAGGGAAAGCTTATCTGTATTTCTACAGCGATGCAGCGTACAACATGTCAGGGTTTAATATTACATACAGGTTAGTTATTGTACAAAATATCTGGATTTAATATTTCGTACATAATTATAGTATACCATGTTGTGGTTTAATATTATGTATATATCGCTCTAATTTTTCGACCTTTCTCCTCTGAATTTTGCGGAATAATATACCGTTTTTAAAATCCATTATTTTTCGACAAATCGGGAAAAAATTCTGGCTGAAACAAAATCGTCAGTTGTGGAAGGGGTTCGTGTTTATAATTTTCTAACTGATCTTAAAACGACTATGACGCTTAAAATGATTATATTCTATCTTTAATATGCTGTAATTCTTCACTGTTTTCGGTTTTTTTCTCTTTATTTCTTGTGTTGTATACCATTCCTACCTAACATGAAAGCGCGTTATTACTAATGGATCCGCCATGTTCTTTACTTTCGCTTTGATAACTTCGTTCCGTTTTCTATTCTCCAATTCGTATTATGACATCTTCATCGTTTGTCTGTAAGATCGTCATTTCTTCAAGTTCACAACCCTTATGTTTTTAATTTGATGAGAAGCACGACACCAAGCAAATATAAATATATTTGAACAAACAAAATAAACTCCGAGAATCTCCAGAGATCTCCCGAGAGTATAACTCGAATTTTCTTCCGTCGCGAGGTTATGGAGTGATCGGAATGACGAAACTATAGCGACTGGGTTAATATTCGGGTTACCACTGAGTGTGAATACCGCTCCGACATTGTGTAGTGATCTGAAAAATTCGTTACAATTCCTTGCCCTTACAATTATCGATCCTTTCCGTAAAGAAAATCATACCAATAAAGTTTTCAAATCAAATTTTTCGAGCACTTTGCAAAATCCTGGAAAAAATGGGCGTGTATTTGAGTGTCGTGTAAAAATGTAAGAAACTTAGTGTCGAAAAATTAGAGAAATTACGGTAATTATTGTATAACATATCTGGATTTAAAATAGAATAGAAATTGAAATAAAAGTTATAAATACAGAAATCACATGTTTGATTGAGTCGTACTTGGTTGGGTATCATATGCACCAGTCGTACCTTGAATGTTCTGACATTAGTAAAGCCGACAAAGCTATAACACAAATACACACAGAAACTTCCGTCAGTTAAGCTGGATTATTTGAGATGGAACTCAAATAATCCGCATTGTTTTTGTAGGACTGGAGGTTGCCCAAAGAACTGCTCAGGACAAGGGGATTGTTCAGGAGATGTCTGTATTTGTTATACGGGTTACCATGGAAACGACTGTAGTGCGGTCATATGTCCCAATAACTGCTCCATCAATGGGGACTGCATCAACAAACAGTGCCAGTGTCACTCCGGATTTACAGGTTTGTTTGATGTTTAATTCCGGAGGCACGTCCAGATGACTCCTCCAAACCATTGTTTGAGAATCCGTGTTGCCTGACAGATACTTAGCTTGTTGATTTAGAAAAATACATTTTTATTATAATATTATGATAAACTTTTTCGTGGTTTGGCTCTTGATTTTTATAGTGAGCTATCATATGCATTCTGTAACAGATCTTGATCTTCGACTACCAAGGGGTTCTGATAACGCACTGTCATCTATAGTTGGGATTTACTGTCTTCGTCTGAAACAATATTTAATTTGATTGATGGTTAAATCCTTCTATGTAAGAAATTACCGTGATCGGCGTTACTGTTCCATGTTACTTGGTGTTACTTTTGAAAATGACAAAAAATGTTGATTTCTATGTAATGATATATAAAGGCCTGCTGAAAAATTAATTTGAATAATTTTATTGAATTTTTAAACAAAGAATGTTCAAAATATCCCAGTATTAAAATATTTTGAAATAGTTTATTTCTTTGACATTTGCCAAATTTGAAAATATTAGGAAAACCTCCAAATGAACAAAAGCTCTTTGCAAAAGCATTTTCTAAGTACATAATTCATATTTCATAAAAACCCGTCATTCAATTTTTTTAAAAATTGTGTGTAGTAAAAGATATCAACCACTACCTTTTGAAAATATGAACTATTGAAGCTAGAATAATTATTGAATAAATTATGTTTGTTTTCAGTGCTTAAGAATAAAATTTTGTTAAATTCTAACCACAGTCTTTGTAAGTCAGGAATTTCAAATATAACAATTAAAGTCATAAAACACTGGCTATGAGATGTTCAATCATATTCATTTATTTATCTAAATTGATAAAAACTCTCCAAAATAAATGTTACAAGTGAAAAATTGTATTGGGGGGAGGGGTGAGCGAGTAGAAAGAATGCAAACATGCAGTTTCTGATTTCGATTTACGATACCATATAAATACCAGATTTCTATTCATGGGCAGTATATAGAATAAAGTTCATGTATTGGGAAATCTTAAAATTTATATTAAAAGAAAAAATGTTCATTACAATAATTATTAAATTAATATTCAACAGAATGCAGAGCACAGTTCATTATTCCAGAGTTGTCGATTTTATACAAAGAGCCCGATCATAGATAGTTTATTCATAAGCTATTAAATAACCTCCTTTAATGAAGGAAGATCTTTAGGTTCTTTTAATATATGCAGAATTTGAAAGCAGATAATGTTGTGAAAATATTATTTTACTTTGAAAATAGCCTGCGCTTGGCGTGGCATTGTTGACGTCACAATCAATATTACGTCATAGTGTTTATCACGTGACGAACTATTTATCATCCCTTAAAAGAAATTTAACATTTTTCTTCCCGATATTATCTTCTCTTGTGTAAAACGCCATGAATGAGGTGTTACAATTACCGGAATCTGGCATTACAACTGATTCGCCCAGCGTTACTGATGAACGTTTGAAGCAGCCATGTGGTTTCACTTCAGGACATATAATGTGTCTGCCATTTACTATTTCCGTGTTGTCTTACACAATCAATTCCAAATTGATCCGAGCTGGACAGGAACTTATAATTTGCAGCGTTTCTCTTTCTGCACCAGATGCAAAATGTATTCATGCCAGGCCCGGTTCTCCTGCCAAGCACGCTGACATTTTCTAAACCACTTCGCTTCCTCATACTTCTTAGTGCCAGCTTTCTCTACCTCCGTAAGAGCGGTTATTAGTCCCCTACCGGTTTGTAACCGGAGGGGACTATAAGCTCTCTTCTTTTGGTCTGTCTTCATGTCTGTCTGTCCCCATTCCGTCCCATTGGTTTTCCGCACTTTTTTCTCACTTGCTTGCAGATATTCATTTGATATTTGGCACATTGCTTTGCCATCCAAGTTACAGATCAAGTTCGAGTTTTGGTTTTGATCCATTCATTTTTCACTGAGTTATGGCCTTGGACATAGAAAATTTCATAAATTATCAGTTTTCCGCACTTTTTTCTCATTCTGCTTGCAGATTTCATTGACATTGCTTTGCCATACCAAGTTACAGATCAAGTTCGAGTTGGTTTTGATCCATTCATTTTTCACTGAGTTATGGCCCTGGACATAGAAATTCATAAAATTATCAGTTTTCCGCACTTTTTCCTCACTGTTGGCAGATATTCATTTGATATTTGGTACATTGCTTTGCCATACCAAGTTACAGATCAAGTTTGAAATTGGTTTTAGTCCATATCATTTTCACTGAGTTATGGCCCTTGGACTTAGAAAATTTCATAATTTATCAGTTTTCCACACTTTTTTTTCTCAGTGTTGCAGATATTCATTTGATATTTGGTACATTGCTTTGCCATACCAAGTTACAGATCAAGTTCGAGTTTGTTTTAATCCATTCATTTTCACTGATTATGCCCTTGGACTTAGAAAATTTCATAATTTATCATTTTTCCGCACTTTTTTTCTCACTGCTTGCAGATATTCATTTGATATTTGGTACATTCCTTTGCCATACCAAGTTACAGATCCAAGATCGAATTTGGATTTGATCTATTCATTTTCACTAAGTTATAGCCCTTGTCCTATCCTGACTCACCAATATTCCCTTTTATCATAAGTATATGATATAGCCTACATAATGAAATTAGAATATTGTTGCGGTCCAAAATTTGTGTATCCGGTAGGGGACTATGTTATTGCTGTGCAATACTCTCAGAATGCTTGTTTCACAAGGGTCCTTCCAGGAATCGCATGTCATTCATTTTAGTTTGGAAGTTGGCCCTCTTCAGACCCTAAAAATTCCAGGTTTCTTTAATTAAATTTCAATGACATGGTCCGGTATTTATTGTTATTCAATATCCGAAAATACTTTGACTTGAGCAGTAGTAATATTAAATCTGATTATGTTTCTAGGCAAGGACTGTAGTCTCACTGCCGACAAGGCATCTGGGAACTCAACTTCATGCAGAGTACCACCTGGCTCGCGTGTCCTCGGGTGTAGCCGTGGTGGGGGGCGATCTGTACCTCGTAGGAGGGTACTCCTTCAACAAGCACAAGACTTCCTCTCAAGTGATAGTGGACATTGTATTTATTGACTGACTCCTCATCAAGTGATAGTGGACATTTGTATTTATTGACTGACTTTCTCATCAATGTGAGTAGTGGACATTTGTATTTATGACTGACTTTCTCATCAAGTGAGTAGTGGACATTTGTATTTATTGACTGACTTTTTCATCAAGTGAGTAGTGGACATTTGTATTTATTACCTAATTGAAGGGTTTTGTTGTTTATTAGATATTAAATATTCCTAGCTATTTGTGTGACTATTGGACCGCCGGTCAATAGTTTTTGAATTTTGGACCGGCGATCTATTGACCGGCAATATTGAGGGAATCTGATGCATTGCTAACTATGACGTTCGTAACGCAACGTAATGCTTTAAATGACGTCATAGAAGTAGCAATTAATGCCGGGAAATTTTACAATGATTTAAAAATGCATTTATATATACTTTTCCACGTTAAAATATTAAGCACTAACAGACATATACATGTAATTAGGTAAATAAACAGTTAATTAATGTCTGATCAGTCAATAGACCGGAATATTTTTCCCTCGGTATTGGGAACAGCTCAATGCACGTTCTATTGCCCTCGGCTGGCGCTCGGGCAATAGAACGTGCATTGAGCTGTTCCCAGTACCTCGGGAAAATATTTCCGGTCTATGACTGATCAGACATTAAATAACTGTATATTATTACCTAATTGAAGGGTTTTGGTTGTTTTATTAGATATTAAATATTTCTAGCTATTTTGTGTATCTATTGGACTGCCGGTCAATAGTTTTGAATTTTGGACCGGCGATCTATTGACCGGCAATATTGAGGGAATCTGATGCATTGCTAACTATGACGTTCGTAACTCAACGTAATGCAATAGACTTCAAATGACGTCATAATAGTAGCTTTACAATGATTTAAAAATTCTTACATATACTTTTCCACGTTAAAAAATTAAGCATTAACACAACATATACATGTAATTAGTAATAAAACAGTTATTAATGTCTGATCAGTAATTAGTAATAAACAGTTATTTAATGTCTGATCAGTCAATAGACCGGAATATTTTCCCCGCGTATTGGGAACAGCTCAATGCACGTTCTATTGCCCTCGGCTGGCGCCTCGGGCAATAGAACGTGCATTGAGCTGTTCCCATACTCGGGAAAAATATTCCGGTCTATTGACTGATTAGACATAAATAACTGTATATTATTGACTGACTTTCTCATCAAGTGAGTAGTGGACATTTGTATTTATAACTGACTTCCTCATCAAGTGAGTAGTGGACATTTGTATTTATTGACTGACTTTCTCATCAAGTGGATAGTGGACATTTGTATTTATTGACCTTTCAGTAATCGTGTGTCCTCTATCTTGTTAATCCAACACACTGCATTCTTGTTTTGTTTTTTCTGTAGATATAAGATGTCTTCAGGGAATCTAGAGGTTGTAAATCCGGTTTCCATGGAGAACCCCCCTCCACGATACGGACATTCTGTGGTGGCGTATCAAGTACGTCCCCCGTCTGACGGGGTCTTTTTCCTCCTAAGTACATTTAACATTTTATAAAATTCTTAATATGTATGTATAATGATATTACTGATTTTAACAAAAAATTCTCCAGATTGTTGCATTCAAATTCTTAAGAGTGATCTTGGGATATTTCAATTTTTTATTTGTGTACATGTTTGTTTGTGTATGATTGAGCACTGCAGGTACGTGTACAAAGAAAACAACACACGAGATATATCTTAGTCCTGTATACAATGAATTACTTTATTTCTTTCATGTTTCACCGATTCACTTTAGACTTTGTAATCTTCTCACAGGATTTTTACTGTGGATGTCATTATTACATTGATTACTGTTAAGCACATTACTTGACCTTGGGGGCGGGGGGGGGGGGGGGGATTGATAAATGTTGTTTTCTATGCAGAAGTACCTGCAAACAAACCTTATTTTTATGTGCAAATCACAGTGAGCATTTGAATAGAAGCAGGAAAATGTTAACTTGGGTGTTTGGTTTATTTATAGGCTTGTTAACATGGGTGTTTGGTTTATTTATAGAACAAGCTGTACATGTTTGGAGGAGTCCAAGGAAACACCACATCTAAAGATCTGTGGACGTACGACACGATCACCCAGACCTGGGGGGTGCAGTTTAATGTCAATCAGACTGTTCCCATGGCAGTGGCAGGTCACACGGCTCACGTCGTCAAGGGAACCATGTACATCCTGTTTGGGTACAGTCCTATGTATGGCTACCAGAACAGGATCCAAGAATACAACATAGGTGAGGACATTGTAACGTAGAAAGGCGTCTGTCTGTAATAAGACTCCACACTATTGTGATAGAGAGATTGAGCTCCTGTTAATAGACTCCACATTGAGAAATCAGTCTGTGATACAAAGCTGTGTGATGTATAGATTGAGTTCTTCATTGTAGCATGTAAGCTAGGCTTTATTAGCATATAGATGTAATATTGAATGGAGAACTGCAGGTATGAACATTATTTGGTATTGAAAGGAAAGCAATTAGTAAAGACTAAAGGCACGTGTTACTTGTAAAACAGAAAGTAAGGACACTGTTGTTGGAAATGAATTGAAACTAAAGTGCACCTGTTGGTTATGAGACTCTTGGAGAGTAAAACTGAAAGTAAGAGAGCACCAGGTTGTGAGAGAAAACAGAAAGTAAGGGCACCTGTTGGTTGTGAGAGTAAAACAGAAAGTAAGGGCCACTGTTGGTTGTGAGAGTAAACAGAAAGTAAGGCACTGTTTGTGTGAGAGTAAAACAGAAAGTAAGGGACACTGTTGGTTGTGAGAGTAAAACAGAAAGTAAGGACACTGTGTGTGTGAGAGAAAACAGAAAGTAAGGGCACTGTTTGTGTGAGAGTAAACAGAAAGTAAGGACACTGTTGGTTGTGAGAGTAAAACAGAAAGTAAGGGCACCTGTTGGTTGTGAGAGTAAAACAGAAAGTAAGGACACTGTTTGGTTGTGAGAGTAAAACAGAAAGTAAGGCACCTGTTGGTTGTGAGAGTAAAACAGAAAGTAAGGACACTGTTGGTTGTGAGAGTAAAACAGAAAGTAAGGACAACTGTTGGTTGTGAGAGTAAAACAGAAAGTAAGGGCACCGTTTGTTGTGAGAGTAAAACAGAAAGTAAGGACACTTGTGTTGTGAGAGTAAAACAGAAAGTAAGGGCACCTGTTGGTTGTGAGAGTAAAACAGAAAGTAAGGACACTGTTGTTGTGAGAGTAAACAGAAAGTTTAAGACACTTTGGGTTGTGAGAGTAAAACAGAAAGTAAGGACACTATTGGTTGTGAGTAAAACAGAAAGTAAGGGCACTGTTTGTTGTGAGAGTAAAATTGAAAGTAAGAGCACCTGTTAGTATTGTGAGGAGCATTTTGTGGTGTCAGAGTAAGTACAGATTCTGAAAGAAAATAGTGCCAGATTTACTGTAGATTCCTTATTTTACGCGAATACTTTATATCGCGAGTTGACTCTAACACATCTAATCGCGAGAACGTAAATATCGCGATTGTTGTGTTAATGAAGCGTGTTTACACGTATTTTAGTACCATAAGAATAAAAGCGAAACATTTTATTTCGCAATCGACGCTCCTCGCGAAATTACGCGAGAATAAATTACTCGTGTTTAATTTTGAATTTACAGTAACAAAAGTGTAACTTCTATCTTTTGTGAAATTTGTTATGAATAGCTTACTTTTCTTTTGTTTTCAGCCAACGAAAGCTGGATTGTGCCCCGGACTTATGGTGCTTTGGTTCAGGGTGGATACGGTCACTCCAGTGTGTACTACCCTGCCCTCGGGAGGATTTACATTTACGGGGGATACCACGCCCGCAGTACCTCAAACTATGATCTCACTGATCAGCTGTACTCATTTGAACCAGCCACAAGAATCTGGTAAGTGGTTGGAAAGAAGGCCCAAAGGAATTGAAAACTGATTTGAAACTATCATGATTATGAAAAACGTGTAACAAATTAAGAATTATGCACTACAAGGAGTAAGATTTAAAAGATATCTGCAAGATTTGATACATTTTTTCAAACTTTCAATTTTTTAAGACCACCTTTACACTATTTCTTATCAGTTGTTATTATAATGCAAGCTTTTCTTCACCTGGGGGTGGTTTTAAAACAAACGACAGGGATGATTATAGGTTGAGGTGTGTTATTGTCTTATTTTCTGTAACAGGACAAAGTTGCGCAGTAACCAGCTCCCTCGCTACCTTCACTCGGCCGTCATCATCGACGGAATGATGGTTGTATTCGGAGGAAACACACACAATGACACGTCGGTCAGTCTTGGAGCCAAATGTTACTCCCCCGATGTCCTGCTGTACGACATAGGTGAGAATATATAGCCTAAATGTTACTTCCTGTTGTACGATATAGGGGAGAATATATAGCCTAAATGTTACTTCCTGCTGTACGACATAGGTGAGAATACATAGCCTAAATGTTACTTCCTGTTGTACGGTATAAGTGAGAATATATAGCCTAAATATTACTTCCTGGATGTCCTGCTGTACGATATAGGGGAGAATATATAACCTAAATGTTACTTCCTGGATGTTGTGTTGTATGACACAGGTGAGAGATATATAATCATGTAGACACGAGAAATAGAAAGTGGGTAGGGGATGTATTCATTTCCACTTAATCCTTCTACAGAATTAATTTGGGGGGTGGGGGGGGTGTATTGCTGATGGAGAGCAAATGCATGAAGCTGAGCAAGATGACAAGGTGGTACACTACTTTTCACATTATGTGGGGATGCTGTGCTGTTTTAGACTTTAACTTAGGTAGGTAATCTGTTTCTCAAATAAGTTTTCTGTGTTTGGTACGTCATTATGTCAGGAGAAATTTTTTTTAGTACTTTCAGTTTCTTTACCAGCAAGATACAGCGCATGTAGGAATATTTTTGGTTTTAATTTATTGCCCCCCTTTCCCTTTTGAATTGCTCTAATGGGCCTGAAATAGGTGGTTGGTATCATATTTAATTTAGGAAAGATAATGAAAATGTACCATTAATATAAGCATGTATGTTATTTTTGCTTCAGAGTGTAACAAGTGGTCGCAGCTGTCGTCCTCTTTCCTGACATCACACGGTGCCCGCTACGGTCACTCAGCTGTCGCGGTCGAGAGGTGAGTCCTGTCTCCAATTAATGTCTGTCTGTTTATCCATCTGTCTGTCTGTTTATCCGTCTGACCTGTCGTTTATTCGTCTGTCTGTATACAGGCAAATGTGCCTCACTGAAATTCACGTGAATACTGTTCACGTAAATTCATGTTAAAATTTTCACATGAAATTCATGTGAGGCACAATTGCCTGTGTATCACTTTGTGCATGTCTGTCTAAGCATGATTAATTAATATAATTAATATAAGCATGTCTTCCAGTATTTTGAAAATATTGATATTCAGGAATCTATGTAATGTTGACACTGATCTAGATGTACTTGACATAATTATATATTCTGTCAATGTACAGGAGGCTATGTAACATTGATACTAATCTAGGTGTACTATACATAATTATATATTCTGTCCATGTACAGGAGGATATGTAACACTGACTAATCTAAATTTACTTTCTGTATGAGATATAATAGAATTCTTGTTATTGATGTATGTGCCTGTTTTACCCAGCAGTGGTTTTATAAGTACAGACGTTACCAGTACATGCTAATAACAACAATGACAGTGTATTTGTGTCCTTCGCTGTAGGAATGGCTGGACGGAGATGCTGGTGTTGGGAGGGTTCAGTGGAATCATGGAGCCTAATGCTCTCCTATTTTCCCCAGGTAAAACACTGAATTTGTTCACAGAACTATGCACATGATACAGAGCTGAAATTTCTGCAAATGATATCTATTTCCCTTGTGACATTCATACAGCAAAATTTCAAAGGAGTTTTTACTTTGCTAGTAAGATAAATTAGTGATAAATATATGATGATTTTAGATAGTAGTAATCGATCACAGTTATCTTTTCTTTAGTTTCTGGACATTGATTTAATTTTTATGATAGTAGTATCGATCACTAGTTATCTGTCACTTAGTTCGGACATGAATTATATTTTAGACTAGTAGTAATCGATCACAGTACTCCTGTCACTTTAGTTTCTGGACATTGATTTATCAATATACATGTGAGACTTTGATACTCTCTTTATATTAATTCATCAGCTTATGAATAATTTATTTTATCAAAGGGATATGTGTTCCTTTAGATGTGTCAAATGTAGAGTGGGGCTTCCAGTGTTAGATCGTGTGTCAAAAAAAAGGTTTAGATGATACCATAGAAGATCATATGAAATGTTCAATCATTTTAGTCAGCTTAGAAATAAACTACATACTATTGACAGGATCCTGGTTTGGTCAGGTGGTTTTTTTATGAAGTTACATAAGAAATGAATCTTACATTTTTTTCGGGTGATGCAGGTATCACCGAATTTTAGACGGTAAAACTCACCAATGCGCGAAGTGCATTGATGAAAAGTTTTACCGTCTAAAATCTTGGTGATAACCTGCATATCACCCAAAAAAATATAAGATTTATTTCTTATCATTTAATTCTATATTACAACAACAAAATAATGTTCATTAGACTTTACTTGTTCAGGTACGTGATCGAAAAATCACCTCAATTCTTAAATTGTGTTTTAACCAAAGAGAATCGGCGCTAGGTGATCACGTGAAATAAAATTAAATGATATGTAATTCTCTCTGACAGGAAACTGCTCCTACTACACGTCTAAGGAAGCGTGTGTGAGTTCCGTACAGGGCAGGTCGTGCGTGTGGAAGGACGGACAATGTCTATCTCTATCTCAAGTCACCCCACAAACCAGCGGAGTGGAGAAGAAGACATGTGACCCTACTGAAGGTAGATATATAGATTTCTTTTGGCAAGGCCATTCATTTCATACCATGCTCTGTGACCTTGTGATCTTGACATTCAAATCAGCAAGGTCATGTTGAAACAAGTTCAGGTATGTTTGGACCCTTTGGGGCTATGTTGAGGCCATAATATGGGGTCAAAAAATGTTTGGATAAAGAACTTTGACAACATTTTGACACTGACCATTCTGTTTGGCTTTTGTAGGTCGGGATAAGATTTGTAGTTCCTTCCGATCGTGCCCCACTTGTTTATCAACGGCTTTTGGGTGTGTGTGGTGCGTCAATAATTGTACGGCAGCCGACAAGTGCAGCAACACCAACATCATGGTAAGGTGTCACTCAGAAAGCTAAAAATCAGGCGTAAAGTAAAATATATTTCTGTCTCTCAGTTCTTGTTGTACAAGAGTTTCATTGTTAACTTTCAGGCAAAAGTATATATAGATTGCTACATAAAAGTTTGATACATGGCTTGTATAAATAATGATGTAGAGAAGATATAGAACTCTTTACTGCAGAAAAGTAACCCCATCACAGCCATTTTGTTTTTGTTAATCAGATTCAGATTTTGAGATGTTCAGACATTTCCCTGTTAGCGGGGAGGAAATGAAAGTTTTTTGTTAGCAATAGTGAATTCTAGTGTTATCGTTATTTTTGCACTCCCCCAATGGAGATATTTTGTGTGTGTGTTACTTTTTTAATGTATTCAAAGACTTAGGCGTCAGTTAGAACTATCACAAAAAAGTCATGTTTATGCAATGCTATAATTTTTGGCTTCATCAGAAGCTAGTACCTAGGATGAAAATTCTACTATTCTAGGTATACATGCAGTATTTGCCCCCAAAACAGAACAAAATAATAAACAAAAATAATTGAAAAAATTCACTCATCAGAAAACTGATATTTATTTTATATCAGGGATGACAATCCTATTCACAATGAGTAATATAATATTTTTGATATTAAGCTATTTCACAGATTTTATTGAATAAACAATGATAGTTTGTAGTAACAAATATTCACAAGACAAATCTGCATGCAAATCTTGGAATTTTCTCCATGCAAATATACAGTTGAACCTCGATATCTTGAACACTGATATCTCGAATGCCATGGTTATGATCGAACTGATTTGGAGGTCCCAACGCCTATTTTCTTAGTACTTTTACCCGCGATATCTTGAATCACAATATCTCAAACTTTTTTCTTGATCCCATCATTTGAGATAACAAGGTTCGACTATATATTTTTTTGGCAATGTGTATGATCTGCTTCTTTCTGTATTTTATTGTTGCCCGTTTGAGTTATTTCCCTTGGTTTTGATTTTAGTTGCTTTAGTTTGATTTGGGCTTGTTTTATGTTGTTTTTGTTTAGAAATCTGAGTCCGCCAGCGATCTCTCTCAGTGCGCCAGCCCCAGAGAAAAGCCGTGTCGAGAACAACACAAGTGCCAAGGTTGTAACTCATTCCCCGACTGTGAATGGAGAACCG
>CAJDSM010020985.1:237-5237 GCA_903981925.1 Ostrea lurida
TCCGGAGAGTAATTTTTCTGGGAGATTTTTTCAATCATGAATCACGAGGATATATTTATACATCGATATATTCATGTTATTCATTACTTTTCAAAATTGTTAGACAAGAGAAAGTTCAATTTTTCCATTGGGTGTTTCTTCTGTCTTTCCTTTAAAAGTTGCAATCAATGAGCAAGCATAGGGATTATGTTGTGGAAAATGCTGACTCAGTCTATGGTCACACAAGAAATATTTCATAGAGATGAACAAGGCCACGTAATATGATACTTGCGGTATTCTGCATCAATAGATTTAAATTTATAATTGTATACATTAAAAGTGGTTTACATTGTACTTTGAAGAAAAATAGCTTGAATTTGGAATGTTCAACGTATATGAAATAATTATGCACAAGTAAGCCATCAGTTACAAGCAGTGCACCATAATAATTTTTTTTCTCATTATCAGTACATCATACTATGTTTATACCCTTAATAACATAGCTTAATACATGTATTAGTTTATCACGTCATCGATCAATTAAATCTAACAGCACCGTCACCGATAAAAAATGAAATTCAACATCCCGGTCACAGATAGACATTAAATCTGCATCACCGTCACAGATAGCATTATACCTAACACATTAGCGTTGACATTAAACCTAGCAATAGCATTATAATCTATCATCCTCAGAGTCAGAGATAAACATTAATGTTAACATTACACTTAGCAATAACATTATAATCTATCAATCCATCAGAGATAAACATTAGTGTTAACATTAAACCTAGCCACATAACATTATAATCTACCACCCTTACAGATAAACATTAGTGTTAACATTAAACCTAGCACGTAACATTATAATCTACCATCCTTACAGGTAAACATTAGTGTTAACATTAAACCTAACACATAACATTATAATCTACCACCTTTACAGATAAACATTAGTGTTAACATTAAACCTAGCACATAACAATTATAATCTATCATCCTCACAGATAAACAAACCTTGGACATAACATTATAATCTACATTCCTTACAGATAATTAGCCTTGACATTAACCTTGCACATAACATTTTAATCTATCATCCTTAGACGATAGACATAAGTGTTAACATTAAACCTAGCACATAACATTATAATCTATCACCGTCACTTATAAACATTAAAGTTAACATAAACTTAGCAAATAGCATTAATAATCTCCATTTTTCACAGATAAACATTAGTGTTAACATTAAAGCTAGCACATAACATTAATATATCTGTCACAGTTAAACATTAGTGTTTTAAGGTTGATAATATAATCATACGGTACAATTTTTATGCACCAGATGCGCATTTTGACAAATTATGTCTCTTCAGTGATGCTCAAACCGAAATGTTGGAACCCGAAACATGAAAGTAAAACTCTCTAAAAGTGATCAATGTAGTGCCAAAAGATTGGGGCCAAATACTTCGAAGGATCAGAGCTATGCCTGGGAGATAATCCTTAATTTTGATATGATTTCTAATTTTACCACTGCAATTAAATACATATCCGTATTTCAAGCTGTAACATAGTACATAGCAAACTGGGCTGTAGAGACCCTCGGGGACTAACAGTCCACCAGCAGAGGCCTCGCCCAGGGATAATAATATAAATCATACGATCCAATTTTTATGCACCAGATGCGCATTTCGACAAATTATGTCTCTTCAGTGATGCTCAAACCGAAATGTTGGAAACCCGAAACATGAAAGTAAAACTCTCTAAAAAGTGATCAATGTAGTGCCAAAAGATTGGGCCAAATACTTCGAAGGATCAGAGCTATGCCTGGGGGAGATAATCCTTAATTTTGATATGAATTTCTAATTTTACCACTGCAATTAAATCATATCCGTTATTCAAGCTAGTAACAATAGTACATAGCAACTGGGCTGTAGAGACCCTCGGGGACTAACAGTCCACCAGCAGAGGCCTCGACCCAGGCATAATAATATAATCATACGGTACCAATTTTTATGCACCAGATGCGCATTTCGACAAATTATGTCTCTCAGTGATGCTCAACCGAAATGTTGGAAACCCGAACATGAAGTAAAACTCTCTAAAGTGATCAATGTAGTGCCAAAAGATGGGGCCAAATACTTCGAAGGATCAGAGCTATGCCTGGGGAGATAATTCTTAATTTTGATATGAATTTCTAATTTTACCACTGCAATTAAATACATATCCGTATTTCAAGCTAGTAACATAGTACATAGCAACTGGGCTGAAGAGACCCTCGGGGACAACAGTCCACAGCAGAGGCCTCGACCCAGGGATCATAAATAAATCATACCGGTACCAATTTTTATGCACAGATGCGCATTTGATCCATCCTCATGTGACATCATAGGTTTTTCAAAAAAACTTTGCACATGTTCGAATGGAATTTCATTCACTGGATATAATAAATAATTTGGTAAACCTTTTGATGGTGAAAAAATTGCTATTTGCCATAGATAATTAATTATAACGAAAAAAAAATATTGTCAGGGCAATAACTCCTATGGTGGCAATTCCTCTCCTTACGTGTATTCTACATTGGTTTTTCTAATATGCACATTAAATTTATGCATATTTACAAATAAGCAGTTTTTCTAAACTGCTAACATTTAAAATTTGTCATTTTAATTTTATTTTATTCAATTCTGTTCAAGAAAATTATTCAAAATGTGCGATTTTTCTTATGTAAACCTATACTTCTGTTTTGTATGTCTGACATCTTAAAAAAGGTGGCAACATACTCATTTTCTTTCATATTAATTAGATTATACTATAAATGAGTAGAAAAAGAAAGAATTTTAAGATTCAACACATAAATCTTAGAATTCCTGAGGGTGGATCAACCTTAACATTACACCTAGCACATAGCATTATAATCTATCATCCTCACAGATAAACATTAGTGTTAACATTAAACCTAGCACATAACATTGTACTCTACCATGCATCCTAACAGATAAACGCAAGATAAGTTTTATCCAAAGCATCAAATCGGCCGCTAAAAATGTTAAATATTCTAAGCTGTTACCACCCCCCCCCCCCAAAAAAAATAAACAAACAAACCCATACAGAAACGACCTACTTACTCTTCTCCCATATATTTCTTCCACGCCCTAGCTTCTACATTGAAATCTTAAATCCGCCTGTACTTAAAGGCAAATTGCAGAGAAGCTAAATTGATTTCTAAAATGTTAGAGCACCATCATGATGATATGCAAAATTAGTCCACAAAGTGCTGCAATCAAACATGCATCCTTGTTATATTCAGGTAAATATATCTTCTATATTTTCTATAATGAAAAACGCTCAACATAATTGATATTACTCCGACGAAAAATATTGCCGGTCAATATTTTTAAAATATTGACGGGCGGAGAGTTTTTTCTCACCTTGATTGTGGACAAGAAGATGATCTATTGTGACGTAATAAAAACGCTGCGACTACAAAGCAAACGTGACGTCACAATTAAAAAAAGATAACCGTTTTTGAAAGCTACCGACACCGATAGTGGACAACTATGAATGGAGAGAAATAACCCATGTTTTCGCAATGTAATCTTGTAAAGCTAATTTTCGGAGGAGCAAAAATCAACTATGCTGAGTGTTTTCTCTATAAAGAGAGGATATAAAGACGATTCCAAACTATTTCACTGATTCGTTTTGTTTTTCATATAACAAAACAATTAACTGTGTTTTCGGGCAATATTGATTATGTTAGTCCCTCAGGACGAAATATTGCCCTCCGCTCCGCGTCGGGAAATATTCCGTCCCTTGGGACTAACATAATCAATGTTGCCCTCAACCCCAGTCAATATTTGTATAATGTAAACAGAATGAAAGGCATGCCGTACATTGGATCTGTGTTACATGATGGCGATATCATTTGCTGGAGTAGCTATATGGAATGCAAATCTGATTTGCAGGTCGAGATTTTACATAAAGCATCAATCAAAATATACCTAAAATAAAATATTTGAAATTGCAACATATTCAAACCAAAATATCTTGTCTTTAGCTATTCATTTATCGAAATTCTGGAAACCCCATAATGAATTGCTTCTTTATTTTACACACTGCCATTTGGGGAGTAGATGTAAAATGTTCGTAAATTCATTATATTAATTGAATAATAATGAGTCATGCATTGATTACTTTTATTTATACACATTTCTAAAATATATTATTCAGAACGCTTCTGCGGCCGATAATTAACCTTGACATTAAACCTAACACATAACATTACAAGATGATTTTGATGCAAAGCACCAAATCGGCCGCTAAAATGTATTCTTAATCTAATCTATTTCCAAGAAACATACATACACAACTAACATACCCTTGTCCCCTACATTTTTTCCACGCCCTTTCACATTAAAATCATGCATAAGGCAAATTGCAGTGGAGAAGCTAATGTTAAAGTACAATCATGATGGCAAAGGCGTAACCCGGAACTGTGTCACATCATTTGCTGGAATGGCTATATTGAATGCAAATCTGATTTGCAGGCTGAGATTTTACACAACGCGCATCAATCAAAATATACATAAATTAATTAAAATATTTGAGCTGCAGCATGTTCAAACCAAAGAACTTGTTTTATCTATTCATTTATCGAATTATAACCTGTGAATCCTACGACGAATTGATTCTATATTTTACACGCTGACATTTGGAGAGTACGTGTACGAACTTCGTATAAAATCGTAAGTTCATAATATTCGTTGAATAATGAAGAAGAATGAAACGCATATTTAGATATCTTACTTAATATTGACTCTAATGGCAAACTGACAACTACATTATAATTATGATAAGCGTGATGACTAACTTTGCAATTGTCAGGTTTCCTTTTCTATGTAAAGGCAAATATAACGAATAGACTAGTGATCAATCTCGTAAGTCCTAAAGAAGAGATGGGCAAACACGGATCCCTGGACACACCAGAGGTGGGATCAGGTGCCTAGGAGGAGTAAGCATCC
>CAJDSM010020985.1:10237-12132 GCA_903981925.1 Ostrea lurida
CAAGATGTTTCATCACCTAGCTGTGTACTATGTGTTCAACATTTCACTAGCCAAGGGTTTTCGGTCCACTCCGCCCCCCATAAACCCTTGGCCGATCGAGCTATCCAAAAGTTGGCAATTTTTAGAGGAACGCGATTGGATTCAATTAAAACCTCTCGACCAATCAGCGACAACATTACAAAAATGACGTATGCGTGTTTGTGCTTTCGGAATACTTCTAGACTTCTTGTCTAGTATAACGAAAGTAGCATGTAAACAACAATCCGAATGTGAAATGGCGGATTTTGACAGAAGCGCATGTTGTATCTGTTCTACCGATATAAACCCAAAACAAAGACGTGTTATAAATTCGCCAGCTTTCCATGTGTTAGGCCAATTACAGGAGGTATTGGAAAGAGTAATTTCACAGGAGGACAAAAATCGTCCGTCAACAATCTTTCGCGTGTGATGGAAGCCGCCATTGTTACCGTATTACTTCAAAACACGCCTTTTTATTGGCTGAACATAAATAGGATTCAGACATCACGTGATATGAACATTGCTAACTTTTAGATAGCTCAATCGGCAAAGGGTTTATGGGGAGCGAAGTGGACCGAAAACCCTTGGCTAGCGAAGATGTGTGTTCAAGTGCCTTGCACCAGATTGAGGTCAGAGAGATAAGCCTGTAGTTTGCAGGGGTTGTATAGTCACCCTTTTTAAAGATAGGTGTAACAAGGGCCTGCTTCCAGTCATCTGGGACCACACCTTGTCCAATTGAAGCTTCAAAGATTATTCTCAGTGATGCAGGTACCTTCTTTGCGACTTCTTTAAGGAATTTTGGAGGGATAGGGTCAGGACCCTACGCCTTGTTCGGGTATAGGTTTTCTAGCATTTTGGCTACTTTCTTGTTGTCAACATGGAAGTTGGTAAGCTCTGGAAAAGGGTTTGATATCATTGTTGAAACCCTTGATAAATCTTCTTTAGTGAAAACTCTTTTTTTTTTGTTCTAACGAGATAAGTTGTAAGTCGCAAGAACGACATAAGTCGTTAGTACGAGATACTAAGTGGTAATAACGAGATACTAAATCAACAAATCGGGTACCAATGGAAAGATCTTTTCACAAGAAATGCACATGCTAAATCTCTTATGATTTGAAAGAGAATTCTCTATGTAAAAGTCACAAGGTCAAATATTTTAGTACCATGGAAAGGAATACACATACCAAATATGAAAGTTCTACCTCATATGACTAAGGTTAAAGTTAGACCACAGATAGACGATTAGGCCAAAAACTATATGCCCTCGAATCTTCGATTCCGGTGGGGGGGGGATAAAAACATTTTTATTGACGAAAATAAGTTAGATTTGCCATCTGATGTACAAATAAATTGTTTGACAGCATGATTGTTCTGATGTAATCAAAATAACCAAGCTATTGAAACATTATTTGAACAGGTTTTACAAAATTAAAGTTTATCTCCAATAACTAATCAAAGTACTTAAAGTTCTGAAACGAGGTGACAAACAAAAAAAGATATACATGTAAGTGGATCAAGTGTCTAATTCTATTAGAATCCTCTACGATAAACAAACAGTACATTTTATACTTTGTTTCAAAGTATAAAAGTAACTGCGATCTGATCACATAAATATTAATGTTTGTTTATCGTGGAAATTACATTTCTATAACACACGCAGATCTGTAGTGAATTACAACCCTTTCATTTTAAACAAACCGGCCTAGCTACCATGGAAATTTCCTCATTCCTTTCTCGATTTTCTCCAACAAATTTTCATCCCGACAATTGATAAACGTTTGATAATATTCTTTCAATTCCAAATAATTTCATTCTTGATATTAGCCAATCACGTAACACTTCATATATACGGCGGTTTGGTATTCTCTTTTCCAGTT